>JAJNNQ010000424.1:22500-25000 GCA_027886175.1 Phylloscopus collybita
CGTCGCGGTCCGTCCGCGCGCGTGGCGCCGCGCCGGGCGCGGCCGCGCCTTTCCTCGCTCCTCCTCTCTCTCCCCTCGACGGCCTTTCTTCCCCGAAGGCGCCGCGGCGGCGGCGCCGTCCGCCGGCCGTCTCCGCCTCGATCGCCGGCCCGCCCGGGTCGAGCGCTCTGCGGTTCCCTCCGTCGCTGGATGCCGACGAGTGCGGCCGACCCCGTGCCGAGCGGCGGCGTCGCCGCTCGACGGGTGTCCCCCTCGGGGGGTGGTCGGCCGGGAGGCGCCTGCCGTCGCCTGTGGCGGTCCCGGCCCGAGCCCCGCCCGTCGCTTCCCCGTCTCCCCTCCCGGGCCGCGTGTGGGCCGAACGGACGGGCCTGCGGGGCGGCCGCGGGGGCGCTCCCCGTCCCGGTCTCTGAGCGGAAGCGAGGAGAGCGGGCGTTGCCCCCCGGCTCAGCCCCGTCAGAGCCCTCCACCGGGCGCGTGCTCGTTGGCAAGGGGGCCCGGACGGTGCGAAGAGGCGGCGGCGGTCTCGGGAGTGCGGCCGCAGGGGCGGCGGGTCTGCCGCCCGGCAGGCCTCGGGCGCTCGCGATGCCGGCTCGGGACTCGGTGGCGTCCGCCTCCGGCGCCGGTGGCGGGGCGCGGCCGTCAGACGCGAAGCCTTCCGGCGGGAGCGGTCCCGCGCGGGGTCGCGTCGGCGAGGCGGTTCGTCGCCGCGGGTCGTCTCGGGCGTCGCGAGGCCGCTGGGGAAGAGCCAGAGCCAGAGAGCGAGAGAAGGGCCGGCCGCGTCGGCGGCGCGGCGGCGCTCCGCGGGCGTCCGCGGCGCGGTCGAGGGAAAAGCGAGTCGCGGGGCGGGGGCCGACGGTCGCGCCCCCGGCTCCTCCGGTGGCGCGCGTGCGTCGTTCCCGTCAGAGAGGCCCGGCGGGCCGCGCCTCCCCCCGCGGTCCGGCGCGCGCCGCGCGGCTCTCTCCGCGCGGAGACCGGGCCGAGCCCGGGCGCCTGGGCCGCCTCCGAAGGACGGCATGCGAGGCCGGCGCCTCCCCTCGCGGGGGGAGGCGGTCGGGGGTGCGGGCCCCCCCGGCTTCATTTTTGCCGGCCTTCGGAGCGTTGCGTGGGGTTAATTTTTTTTTCCCCTCCGCCTCCTCACGGTCGGTCGTGTGTGTGCTCGTACGGTCGCAGGCGAGGCGCGTCCTCGCCGAGCAAAAAGGGGGCCGTTCCACGCGAGCGGTCCCGGCCCCTCCGCGCGCGCGGAGTCGGTGCCGAAAGCCAGACAACTCTTAGCGGTGGATCACTCGGCTCGTGCGTCGATGAAGAACGCAGCTAGCTGCGAGAATTAATGTGAATTGCAGGACACATTGATCATCGACACTTCGAACGCACTTGCGGCCCCGGGTTCCTCCCGGGGCTACGCCTGTCTGAGCGTCGCGTGACGATCAATCGCCGTCCGGGGGGGTCACCCCGGCGGCGCGGCTGGGGGTTTTCTCGCAGGCCCGTCGTAAGCCGCGGTCGCCCGGCGGCGGTGGCGGGCGGGCGGGTGAGCGAGCGGGCGGCGGTCGGCCGGTGCCCCGGAGGGGGGAAGGGCGGTGGCGCCGCGGGTCGGCGAGGGAAGCGGTTTTCCTCGGCGGCCTCGGTCCCCCGTCCTCGCCCCGCGGGGCCCGGCGGCCGTCGGTCGTCGCGGTCCGTCCGTTCCGTCCCGCGTCGGTCGGAGCGCCGCGCCAAAGGGCCTTCGTCCCCTTAAATGCAGACTCGGGGAGCGCTCCGTAGCTCCCCGCTCCCGGAGCGAGCCGCAGGGGCGGAGCTCGTCCTCGACCGGGGGCCGCGCCGCGGTGCTCGGCGGCGGCGCGGCGGCCGGGGAAGAGAGCGAGAAGTCTAGACGGCGTCGCGGAGGCGGCGCCGCGAGGGGGCCCGGAGAGAGAAAAGGGCGAGAATGGGGGGGGCGAGGCGCGGGCCTCGCCCCCCGGGGCTCCCCCCCCCGTGCGGGCGGCTGTCTGCGGGTGGGTACCGCGCGGGGCGGGACCGTGCCGTGCTGCCGCGCGCGCGAGGCCGGGGGGGGAGCGCCGGGCTCGGGGGGCGGCCCCCCGTCCCCCTTCCCGTCCCCGGCCTCTCTCCGCGGTCGTCTCGGGCGCGCGCGCGAAGGGGCGCCGTCGCCGCGCTCTCTCGCTCTCTCTTCCCCGTCGAGGCCGCCGCGCGGCCGGGCCGCCCGGCCGGTTTTTGAACCCGTTCGGGGCCGTCTCTGCCGGGGCGTCCTTTCTCGGTTCGGCCGTCGTCTCCGGGATGGGGGCCGTGCGTCCGTCTCGGCGTCGTCGCTCTCTCTCCTCCTTCTCCTCTCTCTCCCTCTCCCGTCTTCCCCTGGGCGCGCGGGCGCCGATGGGGGATTGGCGGGCTCGCCCGGGGGTTTGGTGGGGAGAAGAAGAAAGGGGGCGGCGGCGGCGGAGCGGCGTCCAATTTTCCTTCTCCTTCGGGCTTGCGACCTCAGATCAGACGTGGCGACCCGCTGAATTTAAGCATA
>JAJNNQ010000424.1:30000-37150 GCA_027886175.1 Phylloscopus collybita
CCGCCCCCTGTCGCCCGGCGAGGGGAAAGCAGGTAGACCTGTTCTCTCCGTTCGCCCTTTGCATCCGGTCGCCAGACCGCCGGGTAGACCTGGTCTCCACCTCCGGGTGGACTTGGTGCCCGGAGAGCCCTACCCCTAGGGTAGACCTGTTGTCCCGGTTCTGCCCCAGGTCCGGAAGCCGCCGGGAAGACTTGTTCTCTCCGTTTCGCCCCTTGCACCCGGTGCCGAGACCCCCGGTAGACCTGGCCGCCGCCGCCGCCGGGCCGGCTGCATTACCTTCCCTGGGTAGACCTGGCCGCCGCCGCCGGGCCGCCTGCAAAGACTTCCCTGGGTAGACCTGGCCGCCGCTGCCAGGCAATCTGCAGACACTTCCCCGGGTAGACCTGGCCGCCGCTACCAGGCAATCTGCAGACACTTCCCTGGGTAGACCTGGCCGCCGCTGCTAGGCAATCTGCAGACACTTCCCTGGGTAGACCTGGCCGCCGGCTGCAATGATTTTCCTGGGTAGACCTGGCCGCCGCCGCCGGGCCACCTGCATTGACTTCCCTGGGTAGACCTGGCCGCCGCCGCCGGGCCGCCTGCAAAGACTTCCCTGGGTAGACCTGGCCGCCGCTACCAGGCAATCTGCAGACACTTCCCTGGGTAGACCTGGCCGCCGCTGCTAGGCAATCTGCAGACACTTCCCAGGGTAGACCTGGCCGCCGGCTGCAATGATTTTCCTGGGTAGACCTGGCCGCCGCCGCCGGGCCACCTGCATTGACTTCCCTGGGTAGACCTGGCCGCCGCCGCCGGGCCGCCTGCAAAGACTTCCCTGGGTAGACCTGGCCGCCGGCTGCAATGATTTTCCTGGGTAGACCTGGCCGCCGCCGCCGGGCCACCTGCATTGACTTCCCTGGGTAGACCTGGCCGCCGCCGCCGGGCCGCCTGCAGACACTTCCCTGGGTAGACCTGGCCGCCGCCGCCGGGCCGCCTGCAGACACTTCCCTGGGTAGACCTGGCCGCCGCCGGCGGGCCGCCTGCATTGACTTCCCTGGGTAGACCTGGCCGCCGCCGCCGGGCCGTCTGCAAAGACTTCCCTGGGTAGACCTGGCCGCCGCCGCCGGGCCGTCTGCAAAGACTTCCCTGGGTAGACCTGGCCGCCGCCGCCGGGCCGTCTGCAAAGACTTCCCTGGGTAGACCTGGCCGCCGCCGCCGGGCCGTCTGCAAAGACTTCCCTGGGTAGACCTGGCCGCCGCCGCCGGGCCGCCTGCAAAGACTTCCCTGGGTAGACCTGGCCGCCGCCGCCGGGCCACCTGCATTGACTTCCCTGGGTAGACCTGGCCGCCGCTGCAGACACTTCCCTGGGTAGACCTGGCCGCCGCCGCCGGACCCGCTGGTTAGATCCTGGGTAGACCTGGCCACCACGGTCGCACTTAGTGCCGGCAGCTCAAGGCTGGGGAAGACCGGGCCGGACTTGCTTAGACCCTGGGTAGACCTGGCCGCCGCTGCCAGGCAATCTGCAGACACTTCCCTGGGTAGACCCGGCCGTCGGCTGCAAAGACTTCCCTGGGTACACCCGGCCGCCGCCGCCGGAAGAGCTGCAAAGACTGCCTTGGGAAGACCTGGCCGCCGCCGCCGGGCCGCCTGCAAAGGCTTCCCTGGGTAGAACTGGCCGCCGCCGCCGCCGGGCCGCCTGCAGAGACTTCCCACGGTAGAGCTGGCCGCCCCCGCCGGGCAGGCTGCCGCCGCTGAGAGCCCGTGCAGGGGCAGAAGCAGCTCGGAGGCGGTGCCGGGGAGGCTGCCGCTAGCGGACGGGGCGCCCCCTAGCCTCGCGCGGCAGCCGCGACAGACTAGAGGGCAGGGGCAGGGGACGGGGTGAGCGGGCAGGCGGGAGCACGCGTGTTATGTGTGTGCATGCGCACGTGTGTGGCTGTGCTCGGGTGTGCGTGGCGCTCTGAGAGACGTCCGTGTGTGGAGCGGGGGTGTGCGTCACTGTGTCTGACTCTCTCTGTGTGAACGCGGGCAGAGGGCCGGCCGGCAGCTTCGTGCCGGCCCCGGGCGCCCTGGCGCCGAGGCCCCGCGGCCCGCCAGACCCGCTCCGAGAGCCGAAGACCTCTGCGGACCGTGAAGGGACCGACCTGAAAGCGGCTGCTCGCTCGCCGCCCGGCTCGCCGCGGCCTCTGTCAGTGGGTGGGTGGGTGGGTGGGTGGGTGCGCGGGGCGGGGCGGGGCGGGGCCGGGCCGGCCGGCGCTCAGGGGGCTACAGAGAGGAGCGCGCACGGCGCTCCGTCACCGTCACCGTCCCGTCCCGCCCCGTCCCGCGGCGCCCCCTGCCGTCCTGGCGGGTGCTGCGTGGGCCGGGTGGGCTCGTCCGCCCCCTGTCGCCCGTCGAGGGGAAAGCAGGAAGACCTCTTCTCCTTCGGCCTCCGCCCCCGGTCGCCAAAGCCGCTGGGTAGACGTGATCTCCGCCTTTGGCTACACTTAGGTCCCGGTGCCGAGAGCCTGGGTCGACCAGGCCGCCTCAGCCGGACGCGGTGCTCAGACCCTGGGTAGACCTGGCCGCCGCCGGCAGACCCGCTGGTCAAAGCCTGGGGTAGACCTGGCCGCCGCCGCCGGACCGGCTGCTTAGACCCTGGGTAGACCTGGCCGCCGCCGGCGGACCGACTGCTCAGTCCCTGGGTAGACCTGGCCGCCGCCGCCGGACCGGCTGCTTAGACATTGGGTAGACCTGGCCGCCGCCGGCGGACCGGCGGCTCAGTCCCTGGGTAGACCTGGCCGCCGCCGGCAGACCCGCTGGTCAAAGCCTGGGGTAGACCTGGGCGCCGCCGCCGGACCGGCTCCTGAGACCCAGGGTAGACCTGGCCGCCGCCGGCGGACCGGCTGCTCAGTCCCTGGGTAGACCTGGCCGCCGCCGCCGGACCGGCGGCTTAGACCTTGGGTAGACCTGGCCGCCGCCGGCGGACCGGCTGTTCAGACCCTGGGTAGACCTGGCCGCCGCCGCCGGACCGGCTGCTTAGACCCTGGGTAGACCTGGCCGCCGCGGTCGCACTTAGTGCCGGAAGGTCAAGCCTGGGGTAGACCTGGCCGCCGCCGCCGGACTTGCTGCTTTGACTCTGGGCAGACCTGCTATCCCCGACCGGTCCGCCGGCCCGCTGGCCTGCCCGCCTGCCTTCATACGCAGCTGCGCACACAACTGCTCGCACGTGCTCCTCCCCTCCCCGAACGCCGGGACGTGGAAGGCGGCCGACTTCTCTCGGCCTGCTCGCCGAAGACCCTGGCCGCCTCGGCCTCGGCCTGCTCCTTGCCCTGCCGCCGCCGCCGCCGACAGCCTGGGCGGGGGCAGAAGAAGCCCGGAGGCGGTGCCGGGGAGGCAGGCGCTAGCGGGCCGGGCGCCCCCAACCCTCGCTGGGCGGGGGCGGGAGAAGCCCGAAGGCGGGGCCGGGGAGGCTGATGCCGGAGGGCGGGGCGCCCCCAAGCCTCGCGCGGCGGCCGCGGCAGACTGGAGGGCAGGGCCGCGGGCGGGGTGAGCGGGCGGGGGGAGCACGCGTGTTATGTGTGTGCGCGCACACGTGTGCGGCTGCGCTGGGGTGTGTGTGGCGCTCTGAGGGACGTCCGTGTGTGGAGCGGGGGTGTGCGTCACTGTGTCTGTCTCTCTTGTGTGAACGCGGGCAGAGGGCCGGCCGGCGGCTTCGTGCCGGCCCCGGGCGCCTTGGCGCCGAGGCTCCGCGGCCCCCCAGGCGTGCTCCGAGAGCCGAAGACCTCTGCGGACCGTGAAGGGACCGACCTCCAAGCGGCTGCCCGCTCGCCGGCCGCCCCGCCGCGGCCTCCGTCGCTGGGTGGGCGGGTAGGAGGGCGGGGCGGAGCGGCGCGGAGCCGGACGGGACCAGGCGAGGCGCTCCCCGGGGCCGGCGCCATGGTCCCCGGACCGCCGCCGCCTGGACGGGCGTCCCCTCGCCGCCGTCCACCCGAAGGTTCTCTTTTGGGGGGGGGTCGGGCGTGGCGACACCGTCGCCACGGTTCGGTGTGTCAGCAGGCCGATTGCAGGGCACAAGGTGCCGATTAGCTCGGCTGGAAGTGGACGGGGAGCAAACGGAAAACTATAAAGTGTGCCAGGAGTATTTTTTCCTGGAAAAGATCCTTCTTCCAAGCAATTAGTACAGTCATTCTTTCAGAGGGGGGCAAACCCCCCCACCCCCCCACCAAAAAAAGAAAAAACCAAAACTAAAAAAAAAAAAAACACAAAAAAAAAAAAATCAAAAACCCCCAAAAACCTAAAAAAAAAAAAAAAAAAGGTGGGCGGAGCTGTTTGTTGAAAATACGTCGTGCTCTCGAAAGAGGGTCGATCGGGCGGGACAGGGCTGCTAGAGCCATCCGGCTCCGTGGCCCTACGGGGCTCGGGGCTTCTCCCGGTCCCGGGACGGTAGCGGCATGCCTTGTCTAGCCGGCCCCGTGGCCGGCCGCAGCCATCAGCCGTAGCCGGAGACGTCGGCGCGGCGCTGCGGCGGCGGGCGGTCACGGGGCGAACAGGTCTACCCCGCTCCGGCGGGACTTGGTGTTTCGACCTCTGGGTAGACCTGGCCGCCGCGGCCGCACTTAGCGCCGGCGCGTTCAGCTCTGGGTAGACCTGGCCGCCGCGAGCGCACTTAGCGCCGGCGCGTTCAGCCCTGGGTAGACCTGGCCGCCCCGCCTCGGCGCCGAGGCTCCGCGGCCCTCCAGGCGTGCTCCGAGAGCCGAAGACCTCTGCGGACCGTGAAGGGACCGACCTCCAAGCGGCTGCCCGCTCGCCGGCCGCCCCGCCGCGGCCTCCGTCGCTGGGTGGGCGGGTAGGTGGGCGGGGCGGAGCGGCGCGGAGCCGGACGGGACCAGACGAGGCGCGCCCCGGGGCCGGCGCCATGGTTCCCGGACCGCCGCCGCCTGGACGGGCGTCCCCTCCCCGCCGTCCACCCGAAGGTTCTCTTTTGAGGGGGGTCGGGCGTGGCGACACCGTCGCCACGGTTCGGTGTGTCAGCAGGCCGATTGCAGGGCACAAGGTGCCGATTAGCTCGGCTGGAAGTGGACGGGGAGCAAACGGAAAACTATAAAGTGAGCCAGGAGTATTTCTTCCTGGAAAAGATCCTTCTTCCAAGCAATTAGTACAGTCATTCTTTCAGAGGGGGGCAAACCCCCCCCCCCCCCACCAAAAAAAAAAAAAAGAGAACCAAAGCCAAAAAAAAACCCACCAAAAAAAAAAAAAAATCAAAAACCCCAAAAAAACCTAAAAAAAAAAAAAAAGGTGGGCGGAGCTGTTTGTTGAAAATACGTCGTGGTCTCGAAGGCGGGTCGATCGGGCGGGACAGGGCTGCTAGAGCCATCCGGCTCCGTGGCCCTACGGGGCTCGGGGCTTCTCCCGGTCCCGGGACGGTAGCGGCATGCCTTGTCTAGCCGGCCCCGTGGCCGGCCGAAGCCATCAGCCGTAGCCGGAGACGTCGGCGCGGCGCTGCGGCGGCGGGCGGTCACGGGGCGAACAGGTCTACCCCGCTCCGGCGGGACTTGGTGTTTCGACCTCTGGGTAGACCTGGCCGCCGCGGCCGCACTTAGCGCCGGCGCGTTCAGCTCTGGGTAGACCTGGCCGCCGCGAGCGCACTTAGTGCCGGCGCCTTCAGCCCTGGGTAGACCTGGCCGCCCCGCCTCGGCGCCGAGGCTCGCGGCCCCCCAGGCGTGCTCCGAGAGCCGACGACCTCTGCGGACCGTGAAGGGACCGACCTCCAAGCGGCTGCCCGCTCGCCGGCCGCCCCGCCGCGGCCTCCATCAGTGGGTGGGTGGGTGGGTGGGTGGGTGGGTGGGTAGGTAGGCGGGGCGGGGCGGGGCGGGGCGGGGCGGAGCGGAGCCGGAGCCGGCGAGGCTAAGAAACCAGCAACAACAACAGAAAAAAAAAAAAAAAAAAAAAACCACAACTAAAAAAAAAAAAAAAAGGTGGGCGGAGCTGTTTGTTTAAAATACGTCCTGATCTCGAAAGAGGGTCGATCGGGCGGGACAGGGCTGCTAGAGCCATCCGGCTCCGAAGCCCTACGGGGCTCTGGGCTTCTCTCGGTCCCGGGACGGTAGCGGCATGCCTTGTCTAGCCAGCCCCGCGGCCGGCCGCTGCCATTAGCCGTACCCGGAGGCGTCACTCACGGGGCGAACAGGTCTACCCCGCTCCGGGGCCGGCGGAGTCCGCCGTTCCGCCGCCGCAGGCGCCGGTGGGGCGCTGTGGCGGCGGGCGGTCACGGGGCGAACAGGTCTACCCCGCTCCGGCGGGACTTAGGCAAATTTCGGCGGGGCCTTGGGTAGACCTGTTCTCCCCGGTGCTCCCGGAAGTTCACCGAGGGGTCGCTGTTGTCGGTCGCCTCCGGTTACGTCACCGTAGGAAGCGGCGCGCGCCGGTGCGCCGCCACGGTCGCGATCGAGTCGTTGTCTTGGGGGCCTCAGCAGCCTTGGACTCGTCTGTCCGTATTACGGGAGCGTGACTGACGGGCCGCATCCCCGCAGGCTGGTCCCGTGCCTGTGTCCGAGAGGACGAGTCGCGTGGCTCTGTCCCGGGTTCCCGTCTCGCCCAGCCAGGACTGGGTGCAGTGGTGGTGGTGTGGTGGCGAGCAAGCCGCGAGCGCGTCCCGCTCCGGCCCGGCCTCGCGTGCCGGCTTCGCGAAGGGCGAGGGCCCCCGCGTCCCCCCGGGGACGTGGTGGTCGGTGAGGCGGCGGCGCCTCTTCGCCCTTCTTTGCCCTCGGCCTTAAGCCGGGGCCCGCTCTGCCGGGCGTGTTTTTTTTTCGGCGGGGTCCGTCCGGTGCAGGCGGCCGGCGGCCCCGCGAGAAAGAGCGAGAGAGAAAGGGTGCGCGTGGCCGGGGCTCTGGGCCCCGTCGAGAGACGGGCCGCTGAGGCTTTCCCCGGCCTTTCCCGAGAGCCCCGAGACGGGCCCGGTCGGCCGAGGTGGCGGCGCCCCGTTCCCCGCTCCTCCCGACTTTCGTTGGCCAGCGTGGGGTGTTCCGTGTCGGAAGTGCTGCGGGGACGCTCCCGTGGGGCGCGCGGCCTTGCCTCGGCCTGTGGCTCGAGGGGCTCGGTGACGGGAGCCGCCCGATGAGAGCGGTGTGGGTGGGGCGGGGTGGCGGCACCCCGTTCTTTTCCCCCCGCCCGCCGCGTGTCGTTGTCGAGTCGTCCC
>JAJNNQ010000425.1:0-28918 GCA_027886175.1 Phylloscopus collybita
GAAAAACGGGAAAAATGGGAAAAATGGGCGGGGAAATGGGGGGAAATGGGTGGGAAAAATGGGCGGGAAAAATGGGGAAAATGGGGGAAAATGGGGGGAAATGGGCTGGAAAAATGGGCGGGAAAAACGGGCGGGAAAATGGGAAAAATGGGGGGGGAAAATGGGCGGGAAAAGGGGGAAATGGATGGGAAAAATGGGCAGGAAAAATGAGGGAAAAATTGGGGAAAAATGGGAAAAATGGGGAAAAGGGGGGAAAAGGAGTGGAAAAAAGGAGGGAAATGGGGGAAAACGGGGGAAATGGGGGAAATGGGGAAAAATGGTCTGGAAAATGGGTGGAAAAAACGGGGGAAATGGGGAAAATGAGGGAAATGAGGGAATGGGAAAAATGGGGAAAAATGGGGGAAAGGAGAAAATGAATAAAATGGGGGGAAAATGGGGAAAATGGGGAGGGGAAATGGTGGAAAAATGGGGGAAAATGGGAAAAACGGGTGGGAAAAGGAGGGGAAAATGGGGAAAAATGGGGGGAAAATGGGGGGGATGGGAAAAGGGAAAAAATGGGGGGAAAAATAGGGAGGGGAAAAATAGGAAAAAGGGGGGAAAGGAGGGAAAAAAAGGAGGAAAATGGGGGAAAATGGGAAAAGGGGGAGGGGAAAATGAGGGAAAAAGGGGGGAAATGGGGGGAGGAATGGGGGAAATGGAAAAAAATGGGGAGAAATGGGGAAAATGGGAAAATGGGGAGGAGAAATGGGAAAAGGGGGGAAAAGGTCGTGTGAGGTGTGGGAAAAATGGGGGGGAAATGGGGAAAAGGGGATGGGGAAAATGAGGGGAAATGAGGAAAAAAAGGGGGAAATGGGGGAAAATGGGGAAAAATGGGGGAAATGGACAGGAAAACGAGGGGAAAATGGGGAAGAATGGGGAAAATTGGGAAAATAGGGGAAGGGAAAAAATGGGGGGAAAATGGAGAGGGGAAAAATGGGAAAAAGGGGGAAAAGGTTAAAATGGGGGGGAAATGGGTGGAAATGGGGAAAAGGGGGAAATAGGGAAAAATGGGGAAAAGGGGGAAATGGGAAAAAGGGGGGGAAAGGGGGAAAAAGGAAAAGGTCATGTGAGGTGTGGGGAAGTAATGGGGAAAATGGGAAAAAATGGGGGGAAAATGGGGGAAATGGGGGGAAATGGGAAAAATGGGCAGGGAAAATGAGGGAAAATGGGGAAATGGGAAAAGGGAAAAAATGGGGAAGGGAAAAATGGGAAAAAGGGGAAAAGGGGCGGGAAAAAAGGGGGAAATGGGGAAAATGGGGGAAAAAATAAAAAATGGGGGGAAAGGGAAAAATGGGAAAAATGGGGAGGGGGAAAAATGGGGAAAATGGGAAAAATGGGGAGGGGAAAATGGGGAAAGGGGGAAGAAGTCATGTGAGGTGTGGGGAAATGATGGGGAAAATGGGAAAAAATGGGGAGAAATGGGAAAATGGGGAGGGGAAAATGGGAAAAAGGGGGAAAATGGGGCGAGGAATGGGGAAATGGGGAAAAATGGGGAGAAATGGGAAAAGGAGGAGGGGGAAAATGGGGAAAGGGGGAAGAAGTCGTGTGAAGTGTGGGGAAATAATGGGGAAAATAGGAAAAACTAGAGGGAAATGGGATAATGGGGAGGGGGAAAATGAGGAAAAAAGGGGAAAATGAGGAAAAAAGGGGGAAAAGGGGGGGAGGGAAAAATGGGCGGGGGAAATGGAGGAAAAGGGAAAAATGGGGAGGGGGAATGGGAAAAAGGGGGGAAAAAGGGGGAAAAGGTCGTGTGAGATGTGGGAAAAAATGGGGGAAATGGGGGGAAAATGGGAAAAAGGGAAGGGAAAAATGGGAAAAAATGAGGAAAAAAGGGGGGAAATGGGGGAAATGGGAAAAATGGGGAAAAGGGGGGAAGGGAAAAATGGGGGGGAAATGGGGGAAATGGGAAAATGGGGGGGGAAAGGTCGTGTGAGGTGTGGGGAAATAACGGGGGAAAATGGGTAAAAATGGGTAAAAATGGAGAAAAAAGGGGGGAAATGGGGAAAAAATGGGAAAATGGGGGAAAATGGAGAAAAGGGGCAAAACGTTATGTGAGGTGTGGGAAAAAAATGGGGAAAATGGGAGAAAATAGGGAAAAGGGGAGGAGGGACACTGGAGGGAAAAATGGGGGGAAATTGAGGGAAATGGGAAAAAGCAGAGGGGAAGATGGGGAAAAATGGGAAAAAAAGGGGGAATGGGGGAAAATGTGGAAAAGGGGGAGGCGAAAATGGGAAAAAGGGGGAAAAGGTCGTGTGAGGTTCGGGAAAGTAATGGGGAAAATGGGGAAAAGGGAGGGAAGGGAAGGGGGAAATGGAGGGGGAAATGAGGGAAAATGGGAAAAATGAGGAGGGGGCAGGGGGGAAAAGGTCATGTGAGGTTTGGGGAAATAATGGGGAAAATGGGGGAAAAGGGGGGGAAGGGGAAAAAATGGGGAAAATGGGAAAAAGGGGGGAAATAGGGAAAAGGGGGAGGGGGGAAAAATGGGGGGAAATGTGGAAAAATTGGGAGGGAAAAATGGGAAAAAGGGGGAAAGGTTGTGTGAGGTGTGGGGAAATGATGGGGAAAATGGGGAAAAAGGGGGAATGGGGGAAATGGGGAAAAATGGGGGAAATGGTGAGGGGAAAATGGGAAAAATGGGGGGGAAGGGGGGAAAGGTCTTGTGAGGTGTGGGAAAAAAATGGGGAAAATGGGAAAAAATGGGGGGAAATGGGGAAAATGGGGAGGGAAAATGGGGAAAATGGGAAAAAATGGGGGAAAATGTGAAAAATGGGGGAAAATGTGAAAAATGGGGAGGGGAAAATGGAAAAAAGGGCGAAAAGGTTGTATGAGGTGGGGGAAAATGGGGAAAAGGGGGGGAGAGAAAATGGAGGGGAAATGAGGGGGAAATGGGGAAAAGGAAAAAAGTGGAGGGGAAAATGGGGAAAAGGGGGGGGGAAAGGGGGAAAAGGTCATGTGAGGTGTGGGGAAATAACGGGAGAAATGGGAAAAAATGGGGAAAAAAGGGAAAAGGAGGGGGGAAGGGAAAAATGGAGGAATTGAGGAAAAAAGGGGGGGAAATGGGCAAAAAATCGGGAAAATGGGTTAAAGGGGGGAAGGTCATGTGAGGTGTGGGGAAATAATGGGGAAAAAGGGGGGGAAAATGGGGGGAAATGGGAAAAATGGGGAGGGGAAAATGGGAAAAAGGCCAAAAAAGTCATGTGAGGTGTGGGGAAATAATGGGGGAAATGGGGAAAAATGGGGAAAAAGGGGGGAAATGGCGAAATGGGGAAAAATGGTGAAATGGGGAAAATGGGGAGGGAAAAATGGGGAAAAGGGGGGGAGGTCGTGTGAGGTGTGGGGAAAAAATGGGAAAAAAGGGGAAAAATGGGGGAAAATAGTGAAAAGGTGGGGAAGCAAAAAATGGGGGAAATGGGAAAAATAGGAGGGGGAATGGGAAAAAGTGGAAAAAGGGGGAAAAAGAGGGGAAAAGGTCATGTCAGGTGTGGGGAAATAACAGGGAAAATGGGAAAAAATGGGGGGAATGGGGGAAAAGGGGAGGGAAAAATGGGAAAAAGGGGGAAAGGGGAGAAAAGGTCGTGTGAGGTGTGGGGAAATAATGGGGGAAATGGGGGAAAATGGGAAAAATGGGAGGGGAAAATAGGAAAAATGGGGGAAAAGGGGGAAAAGGTCATGTCAGGTGTGGGGAAATAACGGGGGAAATGGGAAAAAATGGGGGGAATGGGGAAAAGGGAGGAAATGAGGAAAAAAGGGGGAGAAATGGGCAAATAATGGGGAAAATGGGGGGAAAGGGGGGAAAATGGGGGAAATGGGAAAATGGGGAGGGGAAAATGGGAAAAAGGGCGAAAAGGTTGTGTGAGGTGTGGGGAAATGATGGGGAAATGGGGAAAAATGGGGAAAAATAGGGAAAAGGTGGGGGAGGAAAAAAATGGGGGAAATGGGAAAAATAGGAGGGGGAATGGGAAAAAGTGGAAAAAGGGGGAAAAAGTGGGGAAAAAGGGGGAAAGGTCATGTGAGGTGTGGGGGAAATAACGGGGGAAAACGGGAAAAAAATGGGGGGAACGGGGAAAAGGGGAGGGAAAAATGGGAAAAAGGGGGAAAGGGGAGAAAAGGTCGTGTGAGGTGTGGGGAAATAATGGGGGAAATGGGGGAAAATGGGAAAAATGGGAGGGGAAAATAGGAAAAATGGGGGAAAAGGGGGAAAAGGTCATGTCAGGTGTGGGGAAATAACAGGGGAAATGGGAAAAAAGGGGGGGAATATGGAAAAGGGAGGAAAATGAGGAAAAAAGGGGGGAAATGGGCAAATAATGGGGAAAATGGGGGAAAAGGGGGGGAAAATGGGGGAAATGGGAAAATGGGGAGGGGAAAATGGGAAAAAGGGCGAAAAGGTTGTGTGAGGTGTGGGGAAATGATGGGGGAAATGGGGAAAAAGGGGGGAAAATGGCGAAATGGGCAAAAATGGTGAAATGGGGGAAATGGGGAGGGAAAAATGGGGAAAAGGGGGGAAGGTCGTGTGAGGTGTGGGGAAAAAAATGGGGAAAAAGGGAAAAAATGGGGAAAAATAGTGAAAAGGTGGGGGAGGAAAAATGGGGGAAATGGGAAAAATAGGAGGGGGAATGGGAAAAAGTGGAAAAAGTGGGGAAAAAGGGGGAAAGGTCATGTCAGGTGTGGGGAAATAACAGGGAAAATGGGAAAAAAATGGGGGGAATGGGGAAAAGGGGAGGGAAAAATGGGAAAAAGGGGGAAAGGGGAGAAAAGGTCGTGTGAGGTGTGGGGAAATCATGGGGGAAATGGGGGAAAATGGGAAAAATGGGAGGGGAAAATAGGAAAAATGGGGGAAAAGGGGGGAAAAGGGGGAAAAGGGGGAAAAGGTCATGTGAGGTGTGGGGAAATAACGGGGGGAAATGGGAGAAAAAATGGGGAAAACAGGGAAAAATGGGGGAAAAACAGGGAGGAGAAAATGGACCGAGGGGTCGGGGTGAGACCGGGGGAATTCCCCGCTCTGAAAATTCCTTGGAAACAAAAAAAAAATTCCCAAAAAAAAAAAAAAAAAAATTCCCACCCCTCCTCTCCAGATCGAGGGCACCCAGAAGCTGCTGAACAAGGACCTGGCCAATCTCATCGGGAAGATGCGTCTGGCGCAGCAGAACCGCGGCACCTCGCTGAGCGCCGAGTTCCGCCGGCAGATGCTGGAGGCCTCCCACGCCCTGGCCGTGGACGCCAAGAACCTGCTGGACGCCGTCGACCAGGCCAAGCTCCAGGCCAACCTGGCCAAGCCGCGCCCGGAATGATCCGGGGGGGGGGGGAAAAAAATCCGGGAATCCGGGAATCTCTCGGCGTTTTCCCCTCACTGTGGTTGGTTATTTTGTTGTTGTTGTTCCCTGCTGGTTTATTTTTATTTTTCCGTGTTTTTTTTTTTTCCCCCCTCTTCTTCCCGCTCCTCCCCACAGCCGCTCGTCGTTCTGTCTGGTGCGCCCTTCGGAAAACGGGAACGGCGCTGGCCGCGGGGTTGGTTTGTTTTTATTTTTAAAAGGTTTTTTTGGGATCCAGCGGGGGGATGGGATCCCGGCGGCGAGGATCCCGGCGGTTTCCCGGCTGGATCGGTGGATCCATCCTCGGACGGCCGCGGGCGGCACGGCGGGGAACGAGGACCCGGAATTTTTTTTTTTTAGTGGAGGAGGGAAGCCGGGAGCCGAGGGCGCTGGGATTTTTATTTTTTATTTTTTTGGGAAGCGGGGGCGAAGCCGGAATTCCCGTTTTCTTTCCTCGCGCCTTGTACAGAAGAGTTTATTTAAACGATCCTCGGGGATTCCGCGGAATCCCGGAGCCCGCGGAATCCAGGGAAGGATGGGGACACAAAAAACCTGGAGAGGGCGGTGCCTCTTCCAAGCCGCGTCATTCCCGAGTTTTTCCCGCGCTTCCGGTTTTTTCCCCAGCGTTTTTTTTTCCAGGTTTGTTTTTTTTTGTTGTTGGTTGTTTATTTTATTTTTCCCCGGCTGAGATAAAAATCCGTGCGCCAAATCCCACCCCGTGGCCTGGTCCTTCCTGTCACCGCCCCCCTAGAGCCCGTTTTTCCCTGGAAATTCCAAATTCCCTGGAATTCCCATGGAAAAAGGGATGGTTGGGATGGTGGGAATGGGATGGGATCGGCGTTCCTGCCCCACCCCCCAAAAAAAGTGTGGGATGAGCTTGGGGTGGTGGCTCCTCATTCAAGGATTTGGAGGGGCTGGAGCCTTTCCAGGGGGAGGGAATGGAGCTGGGAAAACTCCCAAAAAAAAAAAAAAAAAGGAGGAATGCTGAGGGAGCTTCTCCCTCTGGAATTCTCTGCCGGGTGGGTGAGGGAGCCGGGTGGGATCAGGATCTGCTCCCGGGGATGGGATGAGAGGTTTATGGGATTTTGGGATGGAAAGGCTTTTCCAGCCCTGGGGTCCCCGTTCCTGGATGGATTCAAATCCCTGTGGATTTGGCGGGACATGGATCAGGGGGTGGCTTGGGCTCCCGTCTCCCAGAGCCTTCCCGACCCAAATAATTCCGGAATTCCCAGATTCCGTCAGCGCCTGGTAAAACCCATCCCGGAGTGACCCAACCAGGCCCGAGCTTCCCGGGAATCCGGGAGCTCCTGATCCCGATCCCGATCCCTGAAATCTTCCAGGATGGGGAGAACGGACCGGGAACAACAACAACACAAAATTCCCGGTGTTTCTTGGAGCAGGGGAAGCTCCTTCCCAGCATTCCCAGCTCCTCCATCGGATCCTTGGGGATCTTTGGGAATCCTTGGGGATCTTTGGGGATCCGTGTTCCCAGGGTGGGGGAATTGTGGAAGTCGGGAAGGAAAAGCTGGATTGGGCGTCAGAGCCGGGGGATTCGGGATCTGAGGCCGGGGGAGGATTGGGATGGATCCAGGAGCGCCGATTCCCGCCGTTCCGGCAGCTTCCAGGAGATCCCGGGATCCATGGGCGTTATCCACGGGGGGTTTCCTGGCTAAGCCATTTCCAGCTGGGATGTTCCGACGTGGGATGGGCTGGGAAGAAGCCGCTTCCTCTGGGGGGGTTGGAGAAGGGTGGGGGAGGGACCTCCTGGGACCGTAGGATGGTGGGATGGTGGGATGGTGGGATCATGGAATTACGGGGTCACGTCCACTTCCCTTCTGCATGGAGCAGGCGAAGCGTTATCCCTGTCCCACCAATTCCTGGGATCATGGGATTGTGGGATTGTGGGATGACAGGAATGTGGAATCATGAGATTGTGGGATCATGAGATTATGGGATTATGGGATCGTGTCCATGTCCCTTCTGCACGGACCATCCAAAGCATTATCCCTGTTCCACAACTTCCTGGGATCGTGGGATTGTGGGATTGTGGGATTGTGGAATCACGAGATTGTGGAATCGTGAGATTATGGGATCTCAGGATTGTGGGATCACATCGATGTCCCTTCTGCATGGACCATCCAGAGCATTATCCCTGCCCCACAACTTCCTGGGATTGTGGGATCATGGGATTGTGGGATCGTGTCCATGTCCCTTCTGCGCAGACCATCCAGAGCCTAATTCCTGTCGCATGACCTCCTGGGATTGTGGGATCACAGGATGGTGGGATCATGGGATGATGGGATGATGGGATGATGGCATCACGAGATTATGGGATCACGTCCGTATCTCTTCTGCACGGACAATCCCAAGTGTTATCCCTGTCCCTCAACTTCCTGGGATCATGGGATCATGGGATTGTGGGATCATGTCCATGTCCCTTCTGCACGGACCATCCAGAGCATTATTCCTGTCTCATTACTTCCTCGGATGGTGGGATTGTGGGATCATGGATTATGGGACCAAGGGATTGTGGGATCATGTCCTTACCCCTTCTGCACGGACCATCCAGAGCCTAATTCCTGTAGCATGACCTCCTGGGATTGTGGGATGGTGGGATCACGGGATTGTGGAATCATGGGATTGTGGGATCACGTCTGTGTCCCTTCTGCACGGACCATCCAGAGCCTAATTCCTGTAGCATGACCTCCTGGGATTGTGGGATGGTGGGATCACGGGATTGTGGAATCATGGGATTGTGGGATCACGTCTGTGTCCCTTCTGCACGGACCATCCAGAGCATTATCCCTGTCCCACAGCTTCCTGGGGTCATGGGATCATGAGATTATGGGATCATGGGATTGTGGGACCATGGGATCGTGGGATCATGTCCGTATCTCTTCTGCACGGACAATCCCAAGTGTTATCCCTGTCCCACAACTTCCTGGGATGATGGGATCATGAGATTATGGGATCATGGGATGATGGGATCATGAGATTATGGGATCATGGGATGATGGGATCACGAGATTATGGGATCATGGGATTGTGGGATCATGTCCTTATCCCTTCTGCACGCACCATCCAGAGCATTATCCCTGTTTGGCAACTTCATGGGATCGTGGGATCATGAGATTATGGGATCTTGGGATTATGGGATTGTAGGACCAAGGGATTATGGGATCATGGGATTATGAGATCTCAGGATTGTGGGATCGTGTCCGTATTCCTTCTGCACGGACCATCCAGAGCATTATACCAGTCCCACAACTTCCTAGGATCGTGGGATCATGAGATGATGGGATCATGGGACGATGGGATCATGAGATTGTGGGACCAAGGGACTGCGGGATCGTGTCCGTATCCCTTCTGCACGGACCCTCCAGAGCCTAATTCCTGTCACATGACCTCCTGGGATTGTGGGATTATGGGATCATGGGGTTATGGGATCATGTCCATGTCCCTTCTGCACGGACCATCCAGAGCATTATCCCAGTCCCACAACTTCATGGGATCATGAGATCATGGGATGATGGGATCATGTCCATGTCCCTTCTGCACGGACCAACCAGAGCCTAATTCCTGTCCCATTACTTCCTCGGATTGTGGGATCATGGGATCATGGGATTGTGGGACCATGGGATTATTGGGATCATGTCCATGTCCCTTCTGCACAGACCATCCAGAGCATTATCCCAGTCCCACAACTTCCTGGGATCGTGGGATCATGAGATTATGGGATCATGGGATTGTGGGATGATGGGATCATGTCCATGTCCCCTCTGCACAGACCATCCAGAGCCTAATTCCTGTCGCATGACCTCCTGGGATTGTGGGATGGTGGGATCATGGGGTGATGGGATCATGGGGTGATGGGATCATGGGATTATGGGATCATGGGATTATGGAATCACAGGATTATGGGATGATGTCCATGTCCCTTCTGCACGGACCATCCAGAATATTATCCCTGTCCCACAACTTCCTGGGATTATGGGATAATGGCATTGTGGGACCAAGGGATCATGGGATCTTGAGATTATGGGATCATGGGATTGTGGGATCATGAGATCATGGGATCATGTCCATGTCCCTTCTGCATGGACCATCCAGAGTATTATCCCTGTCCCACAACTTCCTAGGATGGTGGAATTGTAGGATCATGGGATCATGGCATTGTGGGACCATGGGATTGTGGGCCAAGGGATGATGGGATCATGGGATTGTGGGACCATGGGATTGTGGGATCATGTCCATGTCCCTTCTGCACGGGCCATCCAGAGCCTAATTCCTGTCGTATGACCTCCTGGGAATGTGGGATCACAGGATGGTGGGATCATGGGATGATGGGATGATGGGATCACAGGATTATGGGATCATGTCCATGTCCCTTCTGCATGGACCATCCAGAGCATTATCCCTGTCCCACAACTTCATGGGATGGTGGATGTAGGATCATGGGATCATGGCATTGTGGGACCAAGGGATGATGGGATCATGTCCATGTCCCTTCAGCACGGACAATCCCAAGTGTTATCCCTGTCCCACAACTTCCTGGGGTCATGGGACCATGAGATTATGGGATCATGGGATGATGGGATCACGAGATTATGGGATCATGGGATTGTGGGATCATGGGATTGTGGGATCATGAGATCATGGGATCATGTCCATGTCCCTTCTGCATGGACCAACCAGAGCCTAATTCCTGTCCCATTACTTCCTCGGATTGTGGGATCATGGGATCATGGGATTGTGGGATCATGGGATTATGGGATCATGTCCATGTCCCTTCTGCATGGACCATCCAGAGCATTATCCCTGTCCCACAACTTCATGGGATGGTGGATGTAGGATCATGGGATCATGGGATTGTGGGACCAAGGGATGATGGGATCATGGGATTGTGGACCAAGGGATGATGGGATCATGGGATTGTGGGACCATGGGATTGTGGACCAAGGGATGATGGGATCATGTCCGTATCCCTTCTTCACGGACAATCCCAAGTGTCATCCCTGCCCCACAACATCCTGGGATGGTGGGATCACGGAATTCCAGGATCACGCCCGGATCCCCCTGGACACACCCAGCAGGTCCTCACCTCCCCCAGTGAGGAAGTTCTGGGATCCAAGGATGGATCACCCTCCCTTTCCCCGCCCTCCATTCCCACTGGAGCTTTTCCCACCGCTCCGGCATTCCCGGCCGGATCCCGGCTGGATCCCGGCTGGATCCCGGCCGGATCCTAGATCATCCCGGCCAGGTAGGGCGGCAGGAAGAGGCCGGCGGTGCCCAGCAGGCAGACGATGATGAACATCCAGAGGAAGATCCGGTCGATCACCATGGCCACGTACTTCCAGTCCTCCTTCACCTGCCGGCGGGAAAGGGGCGGTGAATCCCTCGGGAATTCCCGTCCTGGCCGTCCCACCGGGGGTCAGGAGGTCACCCAGAGCTTCCTGCTGGGGATCTGCTGCCGGTGGTGGCCTCAGGGTGAGGTGACACCGCGGGGGGTTTGGAAAATTTGAGAGTTTTCCGGGAAATTTTGGGATCGGACGGCGGAGATCGATCCCACCCGGGGGGGGTTTTCCCAAAACCTCTTTGGGAAAAGCGGGAATGCGGCCTCTGAGGAAGGTCCCGAGGGTGGGAGAGGGAGCTCCAACGTTCCCAAAGCCAATGGGAGCTGGAGGAAGCCCGGGAGACCGGGAATCTTCCTGGAGGTGGGAGATGGATCATGGATCTTCTCCCTGGCTTGGAGTCCTCAGGAATCAACCACAGATCCCAGAAGTGACCATTCCCATTTTGGGGATCTCAGGAATCAAACCTGGATCCCAGAAGTGACCATTCCTGGGTTTGGATCCTCGGGAACTGTCCATGGATCCCAGAACTGACCATTCTCATTTTTGGGATCTCAGGAGTCAAACCTGGATCCCAGAAGAGCCTTATCCAATTTTGGGATCTCCAGATCCATCTGCAGATCCCAGAACTTCCCAATTTTGGGATCTCCAGACCCATCCTTGGATCCCAGAACTACCCTTCCCAATTTTGGGATCTCAGGAACCAACCATGGATCCCAGAACTTCCCAATTTTCGATCTCCAAACCATCTGTAGATCCTAGAACCACCCTTCCCAATTTTGGGATCTCCAGACCCACCCACAATTCCCTGAACTTCCCAATTTTGGGATCTCAGGAACCAATCCGTGGATCCCAGAACTTCCCAATTTTGGGATCTCAGGAACCAACCATGAATTTCAGAACTTTCCAATTTTGGGATCTCCAGACCCACCCACAATTCCCAGAACTTCCCAATTTGGGGATCTCCAGGCCCATCTGTAGATCCCAGAACTTCCCAATTTTGGGATCTCCAGGCCCATCTGTAGATCCCAGAACTTCCCAATTTTGGGATCTCAGGAACCAACCATGGATCTCAGACCTTCCCAATTTTGGGATCTCCTGGCCCACCCACAAATCCCAGAACTTCCCAATTCGGGGATCTCCAGACCCATCTGCAGATCCCAGAACTTCCCAATTTTGGGATTTCCAGACCCACCCACAAATCCCAGAACTTCCCAATTTTGGCATCTCCAGACCCATCCTCAGATCCCAGAACTTCCCAGTTTTGGGATCTCCAGACCCATCCTCAGATCCCAGAACTACCCTTCCCAATTTTCGGATCTCAGGAACCAACCATGGATCCCAGAACTTCCCAATTTTCGATCTCCAAACCATCTGTAGATCCTAGAACCACCCTTCCCAATTTTGGGATCTCCAGACCCACCCACAATTCCCTGAACTTCCCAATTTTGGGATCTCAGGAACCAACCTGTGGATCCCAGAACTTCCCAAGTTTTGGATCTCCAGACCCACCCACAATATCCAGAACTTCCCAATTTGGGGATCTCCAGACGCATCCTCAGATCCCAGAACTGCCCTTCCCAATTTTGGGATCTCAGGAACCAACCCGTGGATCCCAGAACTTCCCAATTTTGGGATCTCCAGACCCACCCACAATTCCCAGAACTTCCCAATTTTGGGATCTCCAAACCATCTGTGGATCCTAGAACCACCCTTCCCAATTTTGGGATCTCCAGGCCCACCCACAATTCCCAGAACTTCCCAATTTTGGGATCTCCAGACCCATCCTCAGATCCCAGAACTTCCCAATTTTGGGATCTCCGGAACCAACCATGGATCTCAGAACTTCCCAATTTTGGGATCTCCAGGCCCATCTGTAGATCCCAGAACTTCTCAATTTTGGGATCTCCAGGCCCACCCACAATTCCCAGAACTTCTCAATTTTGGGATTTCCAGACCCACCCACAATTCCCAGACCTTCCCAATTTTTGGGATCTCCAGGCCCACCGGCCGACCCCGGAACTCACGGAGAAGTCGGCGTCCTCGGCCCGCAGGTGGTCGGCGATGTACTGCACCCCCTCCAGGGCCTTCAGGATCCTGGGGGACAGCGCCAAGCCCTGCTCCGACCCTTCCTCCTCCTCCTCCTCCTCCTCCTCCTCCTCCACCTTCCCCTTGGAGGATCCTCGCCGGGCCTTCCCGGCTCGGCCGTAGCGGAACGGCCGTTCCCGGGATCCCGCCGGACTCCCGGTCTTCTCCTCCTCCTCCTCCTCCTCCTCCTCCTGCTGCTCCTCCTCCCACTTGTCATCCACGTCGGTCTCCAGCCAGCACCTGGAGGTGCTGAGCCGCGCCCCGGGCAGCTGGCATTGTCCCCCCACCGTCCCTTGGGTGGTGGCCACCGGCGGTGGCGGTGGCCTCCTCATGAAGAGGCGCCGGGGCAGGAAGTCCAGGAAGAAGCTGCGGACCCAGCGGGGCATGGTGTGGGTGCTGGGCGAGCGGTGGTGGACGTTGAGCACGAAGACGGTGATGATGATGGAGAGCGTGACGAAGATCATGGTGAAGAGCAGGTACTCGCCGATCAGCGGGATGACCAGCGAGGTGGAGGGGATGATCTCGGTGATCAGCAGCAGGAAGACGGTGAGGGACAGCAGGACGGAGATGCAGAGCGTGATCTTCTCGCCGCAGCCCGAGGGCAGGTAGAAGACCAGGACGGTCAGGCAGGAGATCAGCAGGCAGGGGATGATCAGGTTGATGGTGTAGAAGAGCGGCAGGCGCCGGATGACGAAGTAGAAGGTGATGTCGGGGTAGATCTCCGTGCAGCAGTCGTACTTCTTGGAGTTGTAGGTGCCGGCGGCGTCGATGATGGCCCACTCGCCGCTCTCCCAGTAGTCCTTCAGGTCCACGTGGTGGTCCATGTTCTCCAGGTCGATCTTGGCCTTGTCGTAGCTCCAGGAGCCGAACTTCATCTTGCAGCTCTGCTGGTCGAAGGGGAAGAAGGTGACGTCGATGCTGCAGGAGCTCTTGTAGATGGCCGGCGGCACCCAGGTGACCGTCCCGTCCCAGGACAGGTGGGCCTTGGTCATGTGGGTGACGGCGAACTCGCCGTCGGCGCTGGAAAAAAACGGGAATCCGTCCGTTGGTCCCACTCCGGAGTTCTTGGGAAGCAGCCACGGATCCCGGAAGTGACCATTCCCGTTTTTGGGATCTCAGGAACCAAACCTGGATCCCGGAAGTGACCATTCCCGTTTTTGGGATCTCAGGAACCAAACCTGGATCCCAGCAGTGACCATTCCCATTTTTGGGATCTCAGGAACCAACCACGGATCCCAGCAGTGACCATTCCCGTTTTTGGGATCTCAGGAACCAAACCTGGATCCCAGCAGTGACCATTCCTGTTTTTGGGATCTCAGGAACCAAACCTGGATCCCAGCAGTGACCATTCCCGTTTTTGGGATCTTGGGAATCAACCATGGATCCCAGCAGTGACCATTCCCGTTTTTGGGATCTCAGGAACCAAACCTGGATCCCAGCAGTGACCATTCCCGTTTTTGGGATCTCAGGAATCAGCCATGGATCCCAGCAGTGACCATTCCCATTTTTGGGATCTCAGGAACCAACCACAGATCCCAGCAGTGACCATTCCCGTTTTTGGGATCTCAGGAGTCAAACCTGGATCCCAGCAGTGACCATTCCCGTTTTTGGGATCTCAGGAACCAAACCTGGATCCCAGCAGTGACCATTCCCGTTTTTGGGATCTCAGGAACCAAACCTGGATCCCAGCAGTGACCATTCCCGTTTTTGGGATCTCAGGAACCAAACCTGGATCCCAGCAGTGACCATTCCCGTTTTTGGGATCTCAGGAACCAAACCTGGATCCCAGCAGTGACCATTCCTGTTTTTGGGATCTCAGGAACCAAACCTGGATCCCAGCAGTGACCATTCCCGTTTTTGGGAGAGCCGGGAATGAGCCGACTTCTCCCCGGGAGTGGGGTTGGGAGGAGCCGGAGGAGGAGGATGGGGTTGGAGGAGAGGTTGGGGATGGGAAAATGGGATAACGGGATTGTGGGATAATGGGATGGGATAATGGGAGAATGGGAGAATGAGATAACGGGATTGGATGGGGTAATGGGATGGAATTATGGGATGGGATAATGGGATAATGGGATAATGGGATAATGGGATGGGATGATGGGATAATGGGGGGATGGGATTGGGATTGGGATTGCATCTGGGACTGGGACAGGGACTGGGACTGGGATGGAGTAGGATTGGGTTTGGGATGGCCATGGGATCGGGTGGGATCCGTGGGATGGGATAATGGGATGGGAATGCGGGATTGGGATGGGATAATGGGATCATGGGATCATGGGATCATGGGATCATGGGATCGTGGGATCATGGGATCATGGGATAATGGGATAATGGGATGGAGCAGGATTGGGATTGGGATTGCAGTGCAGGATTGGGATGGGATGGGATGGGATGGGATGGGATGGGATGGGATGGGATGGGATAATGGGATGGGAAAGCAGAATTGGGATGGGATTGGGATTGGGATTGGGACCAAGACTGGGACTGGGACTGGGACTGGGACTGGGACTGGGACTGGGACTGGGACTGGGACTGGGATGGCATGGAGCAGGATTGGGATTGGGATAGGATCAGTGGGATGGGATAATGGAATGGGAAAGCAGAATTGGGATGGGATTGGGAATGGGTTTGGGATTGGGGTTGGGGTTGGGATTGGGACTGGGACTGGGACTGGGACTGGGACTGGGAAGGGATGGGATTGGAATTGGGGTTGGGACTGGGATGGGATCAGTGGGATGGGATGGGATAATGGGATGGAATGGGATGGGATAATGGAATGGGAAAGCAGAATTGGGATGGGATTGGAATTGGGGTTGGGACTGGGATGGGATCAGTGGGATGGGATAATGGGATAGGAATGCAGGATTGGGATGGGATTTGGGTTGGGATTGGGATTGGGAGTGGGAGTGGGACTGGGATGGGTTTGGGACTGGGACTGGCATGGGATGGAGCAGGATTGGGATTGGGATGGGATAATGGGATGGGATGGGAATGCAGAATTAGGATGGGACTGGCATTGGGATTAGGATTGGGATTGGGTTTGGGATGGGATGGAACAGTCTTGGGATGGGATCAGTGGGATGGGATAATGGGATGGGATGGGATAATGGAATGGGAAAGCAGAATTGGGATTGGGATTGGGATTAAAATTGGGTTTGGGGTTGGGGTTGGGACTGGGATGGGATGGAGCAGGATTGTGATCGGGATTGCAGTGCAGGATTGGGATGGGATTGGGACCAAGACTGAAACTGGGACTGGAATGACATGGAGCAGGAATGGGATTGGGATTGGGATGGGATCAGTGGGATGGGATAATGGAATGGGAAAGCAGAATTGGGATGGGATTGGGAATGGGATTGGGATTGGGATTGGGAAGGGATGGAGCAGGATTGGGATGGATATGGGATGGGATCAGTGGGATGGGATGGGATAATGGGATGGAATGGGATGGGATAATGGAATGGGAAAGCAGAATTGGGATGGGATTGGGATTGGGAGTGGGATTGGGGTTGGGATTTGGATTGGGATTGGGATGGGATGGGATGGGATGGGATGGGATGGGATGGGATGGAATTGGGGTTGGGACTGGGATGGAGCAGAATTGGGATTGGTATGGCAGTGCAGGACTGGGATGGGGTGGGATGGCATGGGGTGGGATGGGAAAGCAGAATTGGGATGGGATTGGGATTGAAATTGGGATTGGATTGGGATTGGGATTGGGATTGAAATTGGGCTTGGGTTGGGATTGGGATTGGGATTGGGATTGAGACTGGGACTGGGATGGAACAGGATTGGAATGGGGTGGGGATGGGGTGGGATCTGTGAGATGGGATAATGGGATGGGAATGCAGGACTGGGATGGGGTGGGATGGGATGAGATAATGGGATCAGTGGGATAGGATGGGATGGGGTAATGGAATGGGGAAGGACAATTGGGATGGGATTGGGATTGAGATTGGGACTGGGACAGGGACTGGGATGGGATGGGATGGGATTCAGGGAAGGGGTTTAGGGAAGGGGTTTAGGGAAGGGATTCAGGGCAGGGGTTAAGGGCAGGGATTGAGGGAAGGGGTTTCGGGAATTCCCATCAGCGCCAGGAATTCTCCCTCACTTGTTGTACAGGACCAGGTCCGGGATCCAGATCATCTCGGAGGGCACCCGGATGGAGGTGACGTTGTCGTACTCGGCCGGATCCCAGCGCAGTTTGTAGTCGCTCCATTCCTGCCGGGACACGAGCGGATCCATGGAGACGTCCCCAAATGGGCCGGGACGTTCCCAAATCCCCATCCCATTCCCAAATCCCCATCCCATTCCCAAATCCCATCCCATTCCCAGATCCCCATCCCATTCCCAAATCCCCATCCCATTTCCCAAATCCCCATCCCATTCCCAAATCCCCATCCCATTTCCCAAATCCCCATCCCATTCCCAGATCCCCATCCCATTCCCAAATCCCCATCCCATTTCCCAAATCCCCATCCCATTCCCAAATCCCCATCCCATTTCCCAAATCCCCATCCCATTTCCCAAATCCCCATCCCATTCCCAAATCCCCATCCCATTTCCCAAATCCCCATCCCATTTCCCAAATCCCCATCCCATTTCCCAAATCCCCATCCCATTCCCAAATCCCCATCCCATTTCCCAAATCCCCATCCCATTTCCCAAATCCCCATCCCATTCCCAAATCCCCATCCCATTCCCAAATCCCCACCCCATTCCCAAATCCCCATCCCATTCCCAAATCCCCACCCCATTCCCAAATCCCCATCTCATTCCCAAATCCCATCCCTTACCTGCTTCAGCCAGACGTTGGTGGTCATCATCTGGTTCTTCTCATCCTGCGGGTGGGGAAAGAGGAGTGAGGTGCCCAGGGATCGTCCCCGGATTGCGGCTTCCAGCGGGATCGGGAGTTTTCCCGGGATTTTCGGGCACCAGAGGGCAGCAGGGAATCGCTTTTGGCGGCCGGGAAAGAGCTCGGGATGGAGGGAGGGAGGGGCAGGGAGCGGGAAAACGGGAGAGAGGGATGGGGGGAGTGGGAGAGAGGGATGGAGGGAGAGGGGAGGGAGGGATTGGGAGAGGGGATAAAGGGAGAAACGGATTTGGGAGAGGGGATGGAGGGACTGGGATTGGGAATAGAGGGATTGGGAGAGGGGATAAAGGGAGAAATGGATTTGGGATAAGGGATGGAGGGATTGGGATTGGGAATAGAGGGATTGGGAGAGGGGATAAAGGGATAAATGGATTTGGGAGAGGGGATGGAGGGATTGGGATTGGGAATAAAGGGATAAATGGATATGGGAGAGGGGATGGAGGGATTGGGATTGGGAATAGAGGGATAAATGGGTTTGGGATAGGGGATGGAGGGATTGGGATTGGGAATAGAGGGATAAAGGGAGAAACGGATATGGGATAGAGGGATATAGGGATATGGGATATGAGGTAGAGGGATTGGGATAGGGGATAGTGGGAGAAATGGATATGGGATCGAGGGATATAGGGATGGGGATAGGGGATAGAGGGAGAAATGGATATGGGATATGGGATGGAGGGTTTGGGATTGGGAATAAGGGGATAAATGGATTTGGGAGAGGGGATGGAGGGATTGGGATTGGGAATAGAGGGGTTGGGAGAGGGGATAAAGGGATTGGGAGAAGGGATAAAGGGACAAAGGGATAGGGGATAAGGGATAGAGGGTTTGGGATTGGGAATAAGGGGATAAATGGATTTGGGATAGGGAATAGAGGGATTGGGATTGTGAATAGAGGGATTGGGATAGGGGATAGGGGACAAAGGGATAGGGATAGAGAGTATGGGATTGGGAATAAAGGGAGAAATGGATATGGGATAGGGGATGGAGGGATTGGGATTGGGAAGAGAGGGATTGGTTGAAGGGATAAAGGATGGAGGGTTTGGGATTGGGAATAAAGGGATAAATGGATTTGGGAGAGGGGATGGAGGGAGAGGGGAGGGAGGGTTTGGGAGAGGCGATAAAGGGAGAAACGGATTTGGGATAAGGGATAGAGGGATTGGGATTGGGAATAGAGGGAGAAATGGATTTGGGAGAGGGGATGGAGGGTTTGGGAGAGGCGATAAAGGGAGAAACGGATTAGGGAGAGGGGATGGAGGGATTGGGATTGGGAATTGAGGGGTTGGGAGAGGGGATAAAGGGAGAAATGGATTTGGGATAGGGGATAAGGGATAGAGGGTTTGGGAATAAAGGGACAAGTGGATATGGGATAGGGGATGGAGGGATTGGGATTGGGAATAAAGGGAGAAATGGATATGGGATAGGGGATAGAGGGATTGGGATTGGGAATAGAGGGATTGGTTGAAGGGATAAAGGATAGAGGGTTTGGGATTGGGAATAAAGGGATAAATGGATTTGGGAGAGGGGATGGAGGGATTGGGATTGGGAATAAAAGGATAAAGGGATAGGGGATAGGGGATGGAGGGTTTGGGATTGGGAATAAAGGGATAAATGGATTTGGGAGAGGGGATGGAGGGATTGGGATTGGGAATAGAGGGATAAAGGGAGAAACGGATATGGGATAGAGGGATATAGGGATATGGGATATGAGGTAGAGGGATAGAGGGATTGGGAGAGGGGATAGAGGGATAAGGAAATAAATGGATATGGGATATGGGATAGAGGTATTGGGATAGGGGATAGTGGGATAAATGGATATGGGATATGGGATAGAGGGTTTGGGAGAGGCGATAAAGGGAGAAACGGATTTGGGAGAGGGGATAGAGGGATTGGGATTGGGAATAGAGGGATACATGGATATGGGAGAGGGGATAGAGGGATTGGGATTGGGGTTGGGGTTGGGATTAGGGGTAAAGGGATAAATGGATATGGGATATGGGATACAGGAATTGGGATTGGGGATAGAGAGTTTGGGAGGGGGATAAAGGGATGAATGGATATGGGATAGGGAATGGAGGGATGGGGATTGGGAGTAAAGGGAGAAATGGATTTGGGATAGGGAATAGAGGGATAAATGGATTTGGGATAGGGGATAGAGGGATTGGGATTGTGAATAGAGGGATTGGGATAGGGGATAGGGGACAAAGGGATAGGGATAGAGAGTATGGGATTGGGAATAAAAGGATAAAGGGATAGGGGATAGAGAAATTTGGATTGGGATTGGGAATAAAGGGATAAATGGATATGGGATATGGGATACAGGGATTGGGATTGGGGATAGAGAGTTTGCGAGAGGGGATAAAGGAATGAATGGATATGGGATAGGGAATGGAGGGATGGGGATTGGGAGTAGAGGGATTGGGAGAGGGGATAAAGGGACAAAGGGATAGGGGATAGAGGGAGAAATGGATGCAGGATATGGGATGGGGGGATACAGGGATGGGGATAGGGGATAGAGGGATTGGGAATAGAGAGTTTGGGAGAGGGGATAAAGGGACAAAGGGATAGGGAATAGAGGGATTGGGATTGGGAATAAAGGGATAAGTGGATATGGGATAGGGGATAGAGGGATTGGGATTGGGGTAAAGGGATAAATGGATTTGGGATACACGGATTGGGATAGGGGATAGAGAGTTCGGGATAGGGGATAAAGGGACAAAGGGATATGGGATAGGGGATAGAGGGATTGGGATTGGAAATAGAGGGGTTGGGATAGGGAATAAAGGGACAAAGGGATAGGGATAGAGAGTTTGGGATTGGAATAAAAGGATAAAGGGATAGGGGATAGAGAAATTTGGATTGGGATTGGGAATAAAGGGATAAATGGATATGGGAGAGGGGATAGAGGGATTTGGAATAGAGGGGTTGGGAGAGGGGATAGAGGGAAAAATGGATAATAAGATAAAGGGATGTGGGATATTGGGGTAGAGAGGGATTTGGGATGGAGGGATATAGGGCTGGGAGATATTTGGGAATTCAGGAGCAGGGTGGGGAATCCTGGGAATTTGGGAATTCAGGAGCAGGGCAGGGAATCCTGGGAATTTGGGAATTCAGGAGCAGGGCGGGTAATCCCGGGAATTTGGGAATTCAGGAGCAGGGCGAGGGATCCCTGGGAATTTGGGAATTCAGGAGCAGGGCGGGGGATCCCGGGAATCTGGGAATTCAGGGAGCAGGGCGGGTAATCCTGGGAATTTGGGAATTCAGGAGCAGGGTGGGGAATCCCAGGAATCCCAGGAATTCGGGAGGAGGGTGGGGAATCCCAGGAATCCCAGGAATTCGGGAGGAGGGTGGGGAATCCCGGGAATTCGGGAGGAGGGTGGGTAATCCCGGGAATTCGGGGATCAGGGAGCAGCGCGGAATCCCGGGAATCTGGGAATTCAGGATCAGGGCGGGGAATCCCGGGAATTTGGGAATTCAGGAGCAGGGCGGGTAATCCTGGGAATTTGGGAATTCAGGAGCAGGGCGGGTAATCCCGGAAATTCATTAATTTAGGAGCAGCGCAAAATCCTGGGAATCCCGGGAATTCAGGGGTCAGGGAGCAGCGTGGAATCCTGGGAATCCCGGGAATTCGGGGAGCAGGGTGGGTGATCCCGGGAACCCCAGGAACTCAGGATCAAGGCGGGTGATCCCAGAATCCCGGGAATTCGGGAATTCAGGAGCAGGGTGGAATCCCAGGAATTTGGGAATTCAGGAGCAGGGCAGGGAATCCCAGGAATTTGGGAATTCAGGAGCAGGGCGGGTGATCCCAGGAACCCCAGGAACTCAGGAGCAGGGCAGGTGATCCCAGGAATCCCGGGAACCCCAGAAATCTGGGAATTCAGGAGCAGGGCGGGTGATCCCAGGAATCCCGGGAATCCCGGGAATTTGGGAATCCCGGAATTCCTGCCGGGCGCCGCACCACGTCGATGAGCTGGGCGATGGAGAGGCCGAAGCGGACGATGACGACGTCGGAGGTGTTGGGCACCGGCCGGGACCAGCGGTTGTATCCCGAGAAAAGGCGCTGGAAGAGCCGGTCCTCGGCGTGGCTGCCGCCCCGCGGCTGCACCCGGCCTGGGAATGAGACCATCGGGAATGATTCCCTTGGGAATTCCTCTTTTGGGAATGGTTCCCTTGGGGATTCCTCATTGGGAATGGTTCTTTGGGAATTGTTCTTTGGGAATGATTCCTTTGGGGGAATTCTTCTTTGGGAATGATTCCTTTGGGAATTCCTCATTGGGAATGGTTCCTCTGGGAATTCCTGCCTCGGAATCGTTCTTTGGGAATTCCTAATTGGGAATGGTTCCTCTGGGAATTCCTTCCTCGGGAATCATTCCCTTGGGAATTCTTCCTTGGGAATGGTTCCTTTGGGAATTCTCCTTTGGGAATGATTCCTTTGGGAATTCTTCATTGGGAATCCTTCCTCAGGAATCGTTCCTTTGGGAATTCCTCTTTGGGAATGCTTTCTCTGGGAATTCCTGCCTCGGGAATCGTTCCTTGGGGATTCCTAATTGGGAATGATTCCTCCGGGAATTCCTCTTTTGGGAATGGTTCCTCTTGGGAATTCCCCTTTGGGAATGATTCCTTTGGGAATTCCTCATTGGGAATGGTTCCTCTTGGGAATTCCTTCCTGGAGAATCGTTCCTTTGGGAATCGTTCTTTGGGAATGATTCCTTTGGGGGAATTCTTCTTTGGGAATGGTTCCTCTGGGAATTCCTGCCTCGGGAATGGTTCTTTGGGAATTCCTCATTGGGAATGGTTCCTCTGGGAATTCCTGCCTCGGGAATCGTTCTTTGGGAATCGTTCTTTGGGAACGGTTCCTCTTTGGGAATCCTCCTCGGGAATGGTTCCTTTGGGAATTCCTTTTTGGGAATGGTTCCCTTGGGGATTCCTCATTGGGAATGGTTCGGGGAGCAGGGCGGTTGTATCCCGAGAAAAGGCGCTGAAGAGCCGGGCCTCGGCGTGGCTGCCGCCCCGCGGCTGCACCCGGCCTGGGAATGAGGAATTGGGAATGATTCCCTTGGGAATTCCTCTTTTGGGAATTCCTGCCTCGGGAATGATCGGTTCCTCTGGGAATTCCTGCCCCAGGAATGGTTCTTAATTCCTGCCTTGGGAATGGTTCCTCTGGGAATGATCCTTTGGGAATGGTTCCTCTGGGAATTCCTGCCTCGGGAATGGTTCTTTGGGAATTCCTCATTGGGAAATGGTTCCTCTTGGAATTCCTTCCTGGAGAATCGTTCCTTCGGGAATCGTTCTTTGGGAATGATTCCTTTGGGGGAATTCTTCTTTGGGAATGGTTCCTCTGGGAATTCCTGCCTCGGAATCGTTCTTTGGGAATTCTCCTTTGGGAATAATTCCTTTGGGAATTCTTCTCTGGGAACGATTCTTTGGGGGGAATCGTTCCTTTGGGGGGATTCTTCTTTGGGAATCCTTCCTTTGGGAATTCCTCTTTGGGAATTGTTCCCTTGGGAATTCCTGTTTGGGAATCCTTCATTGGGAATCCTTCCTTGGGAATCATTCTTTGGGAATTCTTTTTTGGGAATTCCTCTTTGGGAACGATTCTTTGGGGGGATTCTTTTTTGGGAATCATTTCTTTGGGAATTCTTTTTTGGAGTTCCTCTTTGGGAATGATTCTTTGGGAATTCTTCTTTGGGAATCATTCCTTGGGAATCGTTCTTTGGGAGGATTCTTTGGGAATTCCTCTTTAGGAATAATTCCTTTGGAATTCTTCTTTGGGAGTGATTCTTTGGGGGGATTCTTTTTTGGGAATCATTTCTTTGGAATTCTTTTTTGGGATCCTGCCTCGGGAATGGTTCTTTGGGAATTCCTCTTTGGGAATCGTTCTTTGGGGGGATTCTTCTTTGGGAATGATTCCTTTGGGAATTCCTCTTTGGGAATCATTCCTTGGGAATTGTTCTTTGGGAATTTTTCTTGGGGGGATTCTTTGGGAATTCTTTTTTGGGAATTCTTTGGGAATGATTCTTTGGGAATGATTCTTTGGGAATTCCTCTTTGGGAATCATTCCTCAGGAATTCTTTTTTTTGGGAATTCCTCTTTGGGGATGATTCTTTGGGAATTTGTCCCCTCCCGGATCCATCCGAGTCGTCGTCCCTCCCACCCCCCTCCCCCAGCAGCCGCCCTGAGTGGGGAGAGAGGAGGGAGGGATGGGAATGGGAATGGGAATGGGAATGGGGATGGGAATGGGAATGGGGATGGGGAATGGGAATGGGGATGGGAATGGGAATGGGAATGGGAATGGGGATGGAATGGGAAATGGGGATGGGGAATGGGGGATGGGGAATGGGGATGGGGATGGGAATGGAATGGGGATGGGGATGGGGATGGGGATGGGAATGGGAATGGGGATGGGAATGGGAATGGGGATGGGGATGGGAACGGGAACGGGAACGGGGACGGAATGGGGAATGGGGAATGGGAATGGGAATGGGAATGGGAAATGGGAAATGGGAAATGGGGAATGGGAATGGGAATGGGGAATGGGGGATGGGAATGGGAAAATGGGAAATGGGGATGGGAACGGGAATGGGGAATGGGGGATGGGAATGGGGATGGGGAATGGGAATGGGAAATGGGAATGGGAATGGGAATGGGAAATGGGAATGGGGATGGGGATGGGAATGGGAATGGGGATGGGGATGGGAATGGGGATGGGGATGGGGATGGGAAATGGGAATGGGAATGGGAATGGGGTGGGAAAGGTGGGGGGAGGGAATGGGGAAAGGATGGGAGAAGAAGGAGGAAGGAAGGGAAATGGGATGGAAATGGATGGGAAAGGGACGGGAATGGGCTGGGAATGGGGGGGAAAGGGATGGGAAATGGGGGGAAGGGAGGGAAATGGGATGGAGGGAGGGATGGGAAAAGGATGGGAATGAGACGGAAAAGGGATGCAGAAAGGATGGAAAAGGGATGGGAAAGGATGGAAAAGGCACTGGAAAGGGGATGGGAAAGGGATGGAAAAAGGATGGGAAAGTGATGGAAAAGGGGGAAAAGGGATGGAAAACGGATGGCGGAGGGGAAAGAGGGGGATGGGATGGGAAATGGGAAAGGGATGGGAATGGGATGAGAGAAGGATGGGAATGGGATGGGATGGAAAAGGGGTGGAAAAGGGGAGGGGAAGGGAATGGAGAAAGGATGGAAAAGAGGAGGAAAGGGAAGGAAATGGGATGGAGGGAAAAGGATGGGAAAGAGATGGAGGGAGAGACACAGGGATGGGGAATGGGATGGGAAATGGGGTGGAAAAGGAGGGAAAAGAGGTGGATAAGGGACGGAAAAGGGATGGGAAAGGGATGGAAATGATGGGAAAATGATGGAAAATAGGGGGGAAGGGAAGGAAATGGGATGGAGGGAAAAGGATGGGAAAGAGATGGAGGGAGAGACACAGGGATGGGAATGGGGATGGAATGGATGGGAAAAGGGATGGAAAATGGAATGGTGAAATGATGGAAAAGGGGTGGGAAAAGGGGGCGAAGGGAATGGAAAAAGGATGGAAAAGGGATGGAAAGGGGATGGGAAAGAGCGGGGGAAGGGAGGGAAATGGGATGGAGGGAGGGATGGGAATGGATGGAAAAGAGCTGGAAAAAGGCTGGGAAAGGGATGGGAAAGAGGGGGGAAGGGAAGGAAATGGGATGGAGGAAAAAGGCTGGGAAAGGGATGGAGGGAGGGGGAAAGGGAGGGAAATGGGATGGAGGAAAAAGGATGGGAAAGGGATGGAGGGAGGGACACAGGGATGGGGAAAACGATGGAAAACGGCAGGAAAAGGGATGGGAAAGGGGTACAGGGGAGGGATGGGAAAACGACGGAAAATGGATGGGAAAGGGATGGAAAAATGACGGAAAAGGGGGTGAAAGGGAGTGGAAAAGGGATGGAAAATGGATGGGAAAGAGGTGGGGAAAGGGAGGGAAATGGGATGGAGGGAGGGATGGGAATGGGGATGGGAAAATGATGGAAAAGCGGGGGGAAGGGAAATGGGATGGAGGAAAAAGGATGGGAAAGGGATGGAAGGAGGGACACAGGGATGGGAATGGGGATGGGAATGGGATGGAAGGGAGGGAAATGGGATGGAGGGAGGGATGGGAAAATGATGGGAAAGAGCTGGAAAGGCACCGGAAAGGGGATGGGAAAGGGATGGGAAAGGGGTAAAGGGAGGGATGGAAAAATGATGGGAAAAGGATGGAAAAGGGATGGAAAAGGGATGGAAAATGGATGGGAAAGTGGGGGGAAGGGAGGGAAATGGGCTGAAGGAAAAAGGACGGGAAAGGGACGGAAAGGGGACGGAAAAGGAGGGAAAAGGGCGGGAAAAGGGACAGAGGGAGGGAGGGCTCTGCGCAGCCCCACATCCCAAAGCGCTCCGGGCGGCTTTTCCCGGGAATCAGGCCGGGAATGAGGCCCCACAGCCCATCCCAAAAAACCCCTCCAAGCTTTTGAGCCGGAATTCCTCTGAATTCTCCTCCCCCCCCCCCCCCCCCCCCAAAAAAATTAAAATCCAATTAAAATCAGCCTCGGGGGCGGTGCTGATGGAAAAACCGGATCCCATTTTTCCTTCGTTTTCCCCGCATTTTGGGAGCCCCTGGGGAGGGATGCGGGATTCCCGAAATTCCCGAAATCCCAGAAATTCCAGGCACGGATCCTCAAGGAAACGAAGCCTGGCTGGTGGGGAAACTGGGAATTCCCAGATTTTCTCCCCCCTTTCCCCGGATTTTTTCTCCCCCTTCCCGGATTTTCCTCCCCTTCCCGGATTTTCTCCCCCTTTCCCGGATTTTCTCCCCCCTTCCCGGATTTTCTCCCCCTTCCCGGATTTTCTCCCCCTTCCCGGATTTTCTCCCCCTTCCCGGATTTTCCTCCCCCTTCCCGAATTTTCTCCCCCCTTCCCGGATTCCAGGGAAGCCGGAATTTTCAGGAATTCCGGGGAAAACCGGAGCCGCCCTTACCCGCCCGGGAGCTGAGGAAGCAGCAGAGGAGGAGCGGGAAAATCCTTCGGGAAAAGCATCGCAGGTTCCCCATGGAGCTGGGAAAGAATGGAAAAATAAATCCCCAAATCCCATGAATTCTTCTCCCATAAATCCTTCTCTCATAAATCCCATAAATTCTTCTCCCACAAATCCCATAAATTCTTTCTCCCATAAATCCCACAAATTCTCCCATAAATCCCTAAAATTCCTTCTCCCATAAATCCCATCAATCCCATCAATCCCACAAACTCTCCCATAAATCCCATAAATTCTCCCATAAATCCCATAAATCCTTCTCCCATAAATCCCATAAATCCCATAAATCCCATAAATTCTTCTCCCATAAATCCCACAAATTCTCCCATAAATCCCTAAAATTCCTTCTCCCACAAATCCCACAAACTCTTCCATAAATCCATAAATTCTTGTCCCATAAATTCTTGTCCTACAAATTCTTCTCCCATAAGTCCCATCAATCCCATGAATTCTTCTCCATAAATCCCAGAAATTCTCCCATAAATCCCACAAATTCTTGTCCCATAAATTGTTCTCCCATCAATCCACAAATCCCATAAATTCTTCTCCAATAAATCCCATAAATTCTCTCATAAATCCCATAAATTCTTGTTCCACAAATCCCATAAATTCTTCTCCACAAATCCCAGAAATTCTCCTATAAATCCATCAATCCCACAAATTCTTCTCCCATAAATTCTTCTCCCCCAAATCCCCTAAATTCTCCCATAAATCCCACAAAAGTCTTGTCCCATAAATTCTTCTCCCATCAATCCCACAAATTCCTCTCCCCCAAATCCCATAAATCCTTCTCACACAAATCCCATAAATTCTTCTCCCACAAATTCTTCTCTCATAAATCCCATAAATTCTCCCCCGTAAATCCCATAAATCCTTCTCCCATAAATCCCACAAATTCTCCCATAAATCCCTAAAATTCCTTCTCCCACAAATCCCATCAATCCTTCTCCCATAAATCCCATAAATTCTCCGCACACAAATCCCATAAATTCTCCCATCAATCCCATAAATTCTTCTCCCATAAATCCATGAATTCTCCCACAAATCCCATAAATTCCCCCCCATAAATCCCATAAATCCTTCTCCCATAAATCCCATAAATTCCATAAATTCTTCTCCCATAAATCCCATAAATCCTTCTCCCATAAATCCCATAAATTCTCCAATAAATCGCGTAATTTCTTGTTCCACAAATCCCATAAATTCTTCTCCCCTCAATCCCATAAATTTCTTCATAAATCCCACAAATTCTTCTCCCACAAATCCCATAAATTCTCCCACAAATCCCATAAATCCCACCAACCCCATAAATACTTCTCCCATAAATCCCACAAATTCTCCCATAAATCCCTAAGATTCCTTCTCCCACAAATCCCACAATTCTCCCATAAATCCCTAAGATTCCTTCTCCCACAAATCCCATAAATTCTCCCCCAAATCCCATAAATTCTTCTCCCATAAATCCCATAAATTCTCTCAGAAATCCCATAAATTCTCCCCCCACCAATCCCATAAATTCTCCCCCATAAATCCCATAAATCCTTCTCCCATAAATCCCATAAATCCCATAAATCCCATAAATCCCATAAATCCCATAAATCCTTCTCCCACAAATCCATAAATTCTCCCCCAAATCCCAGAAATCCTTCTCCCACAAATCCCATAAATTCTCCCCCAAATCCCATAAATTCTCCCCTCCCCAGCCCCCCCAACCCTTCTCCCCCCCAGGGTTTGGGTTTCCCGGCCCGGCCGAGCCGATCCTTCGGGAAGAGCCTCCCCCGCTCCCCCCGGAGCCCCGGGAGCACCAAAAACCCCAAAGGAGCCCCGGCGGGAAGGGCCGGCGCCCACCGGGAATTCTCCAGCAATCCCAGAAATTCCTCTCCTGTAAATCCCAGAAATTCTCCCATAAATCCCATAATTTTCTCAAAAATCCCATAAATTCTTCTCCCAGAAATCCCACAAATTCTTTTCCTGTAAATCCTTCTCCCATAAATCCCATTAATTCTCCTGTAAATCCCATAAATTCTTCTCCTGCAAATCCCATAAATTCTCCCTTCAATCCCATAAATTCTCCCTTCAATCCCATAAATTCTCCCTTCAATCCCATAAATTCTCCCTTCAATCCCATAAATTCCCCCCTGAATCCCATAAATTCTTCTCCCATAAATTCCTTCTCCTATAAATCCATGAATTCTTCTCCCACAAATTCTTCTCCCCCAA
>JAJNNQ010000426.1:0-47573 GCA_027886175.1 Phylloscopus collybita
GGCTCTCTTTTTGGGTTATTTTGGGGTTTTTTGGGTCATTTTGGGCTCTCTTTTTCTGTTATTTTGGGCTCTCTTTTAGGGTTCTTTTAGGGTTCTTTGGGGTTATTTTAGGGTTTTTTTTGGGGGTTTTTGGGTTATTTTGGGCTCTCTTTTTGGGTTATTTTGGGTTCTCTTTTTGGGGTTATTTTAGGGTTTTTTTGGGTTATTTTGGGGGTTTTTTTGGGTTATTTTGGGCTCTCTTTTGGGGTTATTTTAGGGTTTTTTTGGGTTATTTTGGGGGTTTTTTGGGTTATTTTGGGCTCTCTTTCGGGGTTATTTTGGGGTTCCTGTGGGTTTTTTTGGGAGATCTCTCTGGGCTCTCTTTTTGGGTTATTTTAGGGTTTTTTTGGGGGTTTTTGGGTTATTTTGGGCTCTCTTTTTGGGTTATTTTGGGTTCTCTTTTGGGGCTATTTTGGGGTCTCTATTTGGGTTATTTTGGGGTTCTTTTGGGTCATTTTGGGCTCTCTTTTTGGGTTATTTTGGGGTCTCTTTTTCCATTATTTTGGGGTTCTTTGGGGTTATTTTAGGGGGTTTTTTGGGTTATTTTGGGGTTATTTTGGGGTTTTTTGGGTCATCTTGGGCTCTCTTTTTCGGTTCTTTTGGGGTTCTTTTGGGTCATTTTGGGCTCTCTTTTTTGGTTATTTTGGGGTTTTTTGGGGTTATTTTAGGGGTTTTTTGGGTTATTTTGGGCTCTCTTTTTGGGTTATTTTGGGCTCTCTTTTGGGGTTATTTTGGGGTCTCTATTTGGGTTATTATGGGGTATTTTGGGGTCTCTCTGGGCTCTCTTTTCGGGCTATTTTGGGCTCTCTACTCGGGATTATTTCGGGAGGCGATATGATGGGGTCAGGGGGACATGCCGGTCATTTTGGGCTCTCTTTTTGGGTCCTTTTGGGCTCTCTTTTTGGGTCATTTCGGGGTTTTTTGGGTCATTTCGGGGTCACATTTTGGGTCATTTTAGGGGGTTTTTTGGGTCATTTTGGGGGGTTTTTGGGGTCTCTCTGGGCTCTCTTTTCGGGCTATTTTGGGCTCTCCATTCGGGATTATTTCGAGAGGCGATATGACGGGGTCAGGGGACATGCCGGTCATTTTGGGCTCTCTTTTTGGGTCATTTCGGGCTCACATTTTGGGTCATTTTAGGGGGTTTTTTGGGTCATTTTGGGGTTTTTTTGGGGTCTCTCTGGGCTCTCTTTTCGGGCTATTTTGGGCTCTCCATTCGGGATTATTTCGGGAGGCGATATGACGGGGTCAGGGGACATGCCGGTCATTTTGGGCTCTCTTTTTGGGTCATTTTGGGGTTTTTTGGGTCATTTCGGGCTCACATTTTGGGTCATTTTAGGGGGTTTTTTGGGTCATTTTGGGGGTTTTTTTTGGGTCATTTTGGGGGTTTTTTTGGGGTCTCTCTGGGCTCTCTTTTCGTGCTATTTTGGGCTCTCCATTCGGGATTATTTCGAGAGGCGATGTGACCCGGGGCGGGGCGGGGGGGGGGGGGTCACACACACCCCCACCCAGACCCTGACCCCCTCTCCATCTCCCTCTCCCCCAAAAGCCGTGGTGGTGGGCGCCGACCGCGTGGCCGCCAACGGCGACGTGGCCAACAAGATCGGCACCTTCCAGCTGGCGGTGGCCGCGCGGCACCTCGGGGTGCCCTTCTACGTGGCCGCCCCCGGCAGCAGCTGCGACCCCGGCCTGGCCTCGGGCAGCCTGATCCCCATCGAGGAGCGCCCGGGCACCGAGCTCACCCGCCTCGGGGGGACCCTGCTGGCTGAGCCCGGTGAGAGGGGAGGGGGGTCCCGGGGGGGGTGTCCCAGATTGGGGTTTTTGAGGGGGTTTTGGGGTTATTGGGGTCTCTGTTTGGGGTTATTTTGGGGTTTCTGTGGGGTTTTTTTGGGGTCTCTTTTTAGGTTATTTTGGGGTTTCTGTGGGTTTTTTTTGGGGTCTCTGTTTGGGGTTATTGAGGTCTCTTTTTGGGGTTATTTTGGGCTTTCTGTGGGGTTTTTTTGGGGTCTCTCTTTTGGAGTCTCTGGGGTTATTGGGGTCTCTTTTTGGGTTATTTTGGGGTCTCTATTTGGGGTTATTTTGGGGTTTCTGTGGGGGTTTTTTTGGGGTCTCTTTTTGGGGTTATTTTGGGGTCTCTTTTTGGGGTTTCTGTGGGGGTTTTTTGGGGTCTCTCTTTTGGAGTCTCTGGGGTTATTGGGGTCTCTTTTTGGGGTTATTTTGGGGTCTCCTTTGTGGGTTATTTCGGGATTTTTTGGGTTATTTTGGGGTCTCTTTTTGGGGTTTCTGTGGGGTTTTTTGGGGGTCTCTTTTTGGGTTATTTTGGGGTTTCTGTTTGGGGTTATTTTGGGGTCTCCTCTGTGGGTTGTTTCGGGATTTTTTTGGTTATTTTGGGGTCTCTTTTGGGGTTATTTTGGGGTCTCTTTTTGGGGTTTCTGTGGGGTTTTTTTGGGGTCTCTTTTTAGGTTATTTCGGGGTCTCTGTTTGGGGTTATTGTGGGGTTTCTGTGGGGTTTGGGGTCTCTGTTTGGGGTTATTGGGGTCTCTTTTTGGGGTTATTTCGGGATTTTTTGGGTTATTTTGGGGTCTCTTTTTAGGTTATTTCGGGGTCTCTGTTTGGGGTTATTGTGGGGTTTCTGTGGGGTTTGGGGTCTCTTTTTGGGGTTACTGTGGGGTCTCTTTTTGGAGTTATTTTGAGGTTTCTGTGGGGTTTTTTTGGGGTCTCTATTTGGGTTATCGTGGGGTTTCTGTGGGGTTTTTGGAGGGGCTCTTTGTGCTTTTTGGGATTATTTTGGGGTCTCTATTTGGGGTTATTTTGGTGTTTCTGTGGGGTTTGGGGTCTCTTTTTAGGTTGTTTTGGGGTGTCTGGGGTTATTTTGGGGTTTCTGTGGGGTTTTTTTGGGGTCTCTTTTTGGGTTATTTTGGGGTCTCTGTTTGGGGTTATTTTGGGGTCTCCTCTGTGGGGTTTGGGGTCTCTCTTTTGGGGTCTCTGGGGTTATTGGGGTCTCTGTTTGGGGTTATTTTGGGGTTTCTGTGGGGTTTGGGGTCTCTGTTTGGGGTTATTTCGGGATTTTTTGGGTTATTTTGGGGTCTCTTTTTGGGGTTATTTTGGGGTTTCTGTGGGGTTTGGGGTCTCTGGGGTTATTTTGGGGTCTCTTTTTAGGTTATTTCGGGGTCTCTGGGGTTATTGTGGGGTTTCTGTGGGGTTTGGGGTCTCTTTTTGGGGTTACTGTGGGGTCTCTTTTTGGAGTTATTTTGAGGTTTCTGTGGGGTTTTTTTGGGGTCTCTATTTGGGTTATCGTGGGGTTTCTGTGGGGTTTTTGGAGGGGCTCTTTGTGCTTTTTGGGATTATTTTGGGGTCTCTATTTGGGGTTATTTTGGTGTTTCTGTGGGGTTTGGGGTCTCTTTTTAGGTTATTTTGGGGTGTCTGGGGTTATTTTGGGGTTTCTGTGGGGTTTTTTTGGGGTCTCTTTTTGGGTTATTTTGGGGTCTCTGGGGTTATTTTGGGGTTTCTTTGGGGTTTGGGGTCTCTCTTTTGGAGTCTCTGGGGTTATTGGGGTCTCTGTTTGGGGTTATTTTGGGGTCTCTTTTTGGGGTTTCTGTGGGGTTTTTTTGGGGTCTCTTTTTGGGGTTATTTTGGGGTCTCTGGGGTTATTTTGGGGTTTCTGTGGGGTTTGGGGTCTCTGTTTGGGGTTATTTTGGGGTCTCTTTTTGGGGTTATTTCGGGATTTTTTGGGTTATTTTGGGGTCTCTGTTTGGGGTTATTTTGGGGTCTCTTTTTGGGGTTTCTGTGGGGTTTTTTTGGGGTCTCTTTTTAGGTTATTTCGGGGTCTCTGTTTGGGGTTATTGTGGGGTTTCTGTGGGGTTTGGGGTCTCTGTTTGGGGTTATTGGGGTCTCTTTTTGGGGTTATTTCGGGATTTTTTGGGTTATTTTGGGGTCTCTTTTTGGGTTATTTTGGGGTCTCTATTTGGGGTTATTTTGGGGTTTCTGTGGGGTTTGGGGTCTCTCTTTTGGAGTCTCTGGGGTTATTGGGGTCTCTGTTTGGGGTTATTTTGGGGTTTCTGTGGGGTTTGGGGTCTCTTTTTGGGGTTATTTCGAGATTTTTTTGGTTATTTTGGGGTCTCTGTTTGGGGTTATTTTGGTGTTTCTGTGGGGTTTGGGGCCTCTGGGGTTATTTTGGGGTCTCTTTTTAGGTTATTTCGGGGTCTCTGTTTGGGGTTATTGTGGGGTTTCTGTGGGGTTTGGGGTCTCTTTTTGGGGTTACTGTGGGGTCTCTTTTTGGAGTTATTTTGAGGTTTCTGTGGGGTTTTTTTGGGGTCTCTATTTGGGTTATCGTGGGGTTTCTGTGGGGTTTTTGGAGGGGCTCTTTGTGCTTTTTGGGATTATTTTGGGGTCTCTATTTGGGGTTATTGTGGGGTTTCTGTGGGGATTTTTTGGGGTCTCTCTTTTGGAGTGTCTGGGGTTATTGGGGTCTCTTTTTGGGGTTATTGTGGGGTTTCTGTGGGGTTTTTTTGGGGTCTCTTTTTGGGGTTATTGGGGTCTCCTTTGTGGGTTGTTTCGGGATTTTTTGGGTTATTTTGGGGTCTCTGTTTTGGGGTTATTTTGGGGTTTCTGTGGGGTTTTTTGGGGTCTCTTTTTCGGTTATTTTGGGGTCTCTGGGGTTATTTGGGGTTTCTGTGGGGTTTTTTTTGGGGGTGTTTCTTTTGGAGTCTCGGGTTATTGGGGTCTCTGTTTGGGGTTATTTTGGGGTCTTTATTTGGGTTATTGTGGGGTTTTGTTTGGGGTCTCCCTGGGCTCTCTTTTTGGGTTATTTCGGGGTCTCTATTTGGGCTTACTTTGGGGTTTCTTTGAGGGTTTTTTGGGGTCTCTCTCAAGGTTATTTTAAGTTCTCCATTTGGGGCTATTTTAGGCTCTCCTTTTGGGTTATTTTGGGGTTTTTTTGGGGTTATTTTGAGGTGATTTTGGGGGATGTTTCGGGGCATCCAAACCCTCAGAGTGGATCCCATCGAGGGTTGGTGTGGAGGGTTTGGGGTTCTCTGGTGGCTCAGGGGGGTCCCACCCCTGCCTGGGGTCGCTGCCAGAGCCACCCCCCCCACTCTGAGGTTCCCCCTCCTCCTCCTCTTCCCGCAGAGGTCGACGTGTGGAACCCGGCCTTTGACGTCACGCCTCACGAGCTTATCACGGGGGGCATTATCACGGAGTGGGGGGTCTTCGCCCCCTCCGAGGTCTGCCGGGCGCTGGCGGAGCGGGGGGAGCACTGACGGCTTCCGCCTCGGTGTATCCCGGCGTGCCTTGCGCCGCGACTCGGTGTATCCCGGCAACCTTTGCTACAATAAAGCCCCGGTGTATCCCGGCAGCCTTTGGGGCACGAAGGCCTCGGTATATCCCGGCAGTCTTTGCGGCACGGAGGCCTCGGTGTATCCCGGCAGCTTTTGCGGCAATAAGGCCTCGGTGTATCCCGGCGTGCCCTGCGCGCCGCTTCCTGGCCTGCTCGGGCCATAAGGTGGCGGCGGCGGCCCGGGGGGACTCGGGGCCCGCGGAAGGGAGGTGAGATGGGTCCCGGGGCCACGGCAGGAATAGTGTAGGGTCAGGGGCAGCATTTGCGGCATGAAGACTTCGGTGTATCCTGGTAGCCTTTGCAGAAATAAAGCTCCGGTGTAGCCTGGCAACCTTTGAGGTATGGATGCCTCGGTGTATCCCGGCAGCCTTTGCAGAAATAAGGCTCCGGTGTAGCCTGGCAACCTTTGGGGTATGGATGCCTCGGTGTATCCCGGCAGCGTTTGCGGCAATAAGGCCTCGGTGTATCCCGGCGGCCTTTGTAGCAATAAAGCCCCGGTATATCCCGGCAGCCTTTGCGGCAATAAGGCCTCGGTGTATCCCGGCAGCCTTTGCAGAAATAAAGCCCCGGTATATCCCGGCAGCCTTTGCGGCATGAAGGCCTCGGTGTATCCCGGCGGCCTTTGCAGAAATAAAGCCCCGGTATATCCCGGCAGCATTTGCGGCATGAAGGCCTCGGTGTATCCCGGCAGCCTTTGCAGAAATAAAGCCCCGGTATATCCCGGCAGTCTTTGCGGCAATAAGGCCTCGGTGTATCCCGGCGGCCTTTGCGGCAATAAAGCCCCGGTATATCCCGGCAGCGTTTGCGGTATGAAGGCCTCGGTGTATCCCGGCGTGCCCCGCGCGCCGCTTCTCGGCCTGCTCCGGCCCAGCGGCGGAAGCGGCGGCGATGGCGCAGGGCCGGCCCAAGGCGGTGGCCAAGCGCCCTAAGGCGGCGGCGGCGGCGGCAGCCCGGGGGACCCGGGGCCCGCGGAAGGGAGGTGAGGCGGGCCCCGGGGCTCCGGAGGACAGTGTACGGGCAGGGGTGGACTCGGCGGTCCAGGGGGTCGTCGGGGGCGAGAGGAGGCCTCGGGACTTTGGGGTGGGACGGAGGCTCCGATTTGGCGGGGGGGCGGGTCCCGTAGCAGTCCTGGGGGGGGGTCTCCGGTGCTCTCCTTGGAGCTCCGGGCAGCTCGGGGCTGTCAGTGGCCGGGGGGTCCCGGGGGTCCCTCGGCTCTCAGCCCAGCCGCGCTCTCCTCAGGCCGCACCATCCCTCCCAAGAAGCTCCGCGTGATCCAACAGCAGAAGCTGAAGAAGGTGAGGGGGGGGGGGAGCGTGGTGAGGGTCTGGTGTGGGGGGGGGGGGGGGTCCCACCTGTGCCCCCCTGACCCCCTCCCCGTGCTCTCCGCAGCGCCTGGAGGTCGGGATCCGGATGCGGATCGAGCGGGAGACCGTGCAGCGAGCGCAGGGCGGCCTCCCCAAAAAGCTGGCGCTGGTGACGGCGCCGGCCCCCGCCAAAGACAAAGCCAAGAAAAGCCGCGGCTGAGCCGGGAAACCTCCCCTGATCCCCCCTCCGGTGACCCCCGCCAGGGTCTGGGGGACTACGGGCTGTTCTCGGATTTTTTTTTTTTAAATAAAAGCTTTTATTAAAAAAGCTCCTGGAGGAGATTTTTGGGGAGGGGAGGGAGGGTGGATCATCGGTGAAGCCCCGAGATCGGGGCAGGGGGGACCCCTGGAGGTGTCCCGGTACTCCCGGGAGGGTTCTGATTCGTGTCTCTGGGGGTGGATCAGGTGTTCCCGGGGGTTTTGAGGGAGGGTCCTTGCGTCCCCGAGGGGTCCCAAGAAGGTCGCGTTGTCCCCCAAAAGGGTGTCCCTGCATCCATTGGGGGGGTCCCGATGTCCTCGGGGGGTGGGTCCTGACTGGGGCGTTTCCTTGGGGGTCCCTCGGTGGGTTCGGGGGGTGGTCTTAGGGGTTCTGTGGGTCCCTGAGAGGTTCCTGGGGAGGGTCAGGAGGGGGTCCCGGTATCCTTGGGGGGGTATTACAGGGCGGTCCCGGTGTTTCTTGGGGGTCCCGGTGTCTCGGGGGTCTCTCGGTGGGTTCGGGGGGTGGTCTTGGGGGTTCTGTGGGTCCCTGAGAGGTTCCTGGGGAGGGTCAGGAGGGGGTCCCGGTGTCTCTGGGGGTGTTCTCGGGGGTCGCAGGGGATTCCCGGGGCTGGGGGCGGGGAGGGGGGAGATCCCATCCCTTCCCCGTCTCCCGGCGCCGCCACAACTTTATGAATGGACGACCAGACCCCGCCCCTTTCGCGTGGCCCCGCCCCTGCCCCACGCTGATTGGTGAGCTGCCACCTGACTGACACCTCGCCCCGCCCAGCGCTGATTGACAGCGGAGGGAGCCACGGCAGCCAATGGCAGCGCGGCGAGGGCGTGGCCAGCGCCTAAAGGCGCCACGCCCCCTTTTCGGGAACGGCAAAGACACGTGGGTGCCTCCCCTCCCCCCACCGTGGGTGTGGCCGGAGAGGGCGTGGCCGGCGCGCAAAAAGCCCCGCCCTCAATGACGTCAGGGAAATTCCCTGGAATCGGCGCCGCCGGGTTTATTTTGGGAAACAAACAGGGAGCGGTTGGGGGAGGGGCTGGAGGCCGGAGCCCCCCCCCAACCCCCCCCGGGGGCCTCGCGTGGGGCGGGGCCGCCCCCCCCAGACCCCTCCCGTGACTCACCCACAGCCGGGGGGGGGCCGCGGCCGCCGGGGCTCGCCCGGGACCGGGGTGGGGGGGGCGGGGAACGGGGAACAGCAACCACGCCCCACAGCCCCCCCCCCCCCAAAAAACCCCACGGACCCCCAGAAACCCCTCCCCGGGCCCCCCCAATCCACCCGTGTCCCCCCCACCCCCTGCCAGCACCCCCACGACCCCCCAGCAGCCACGATTCCAAGCGTGGTGGAGGGTCCCTGCCCCCCCCCCAACCCCTAATTTTGGGGTGACCCCGCCGGGGGTTTTTTGGGGTCTCGGTGCTGTGGGAGACCCTGCGGGGCGCGGCGAGCTGGGGGAAAGTGACGGACACCTGGGACTGGAGAGTTTTGGGGGGGGGGGGGTCCCCGGGGGGGGTTGGAGCGCTCAGGGAGGAGTTTGGGGACCCCCAGGGGGGGTCTCGGGGTGCGGGGGCCCGACCCCTGTTCCTGCTGAACTGAGCCAGTTTATCCAAAGCAACTGCAAATCAGCTCAGCGGGCACCGGGGGCGGCGCCCGGGGGTGGCCGAGGGGCTTTGGGGGGGGGGTCCTGGGGGTCCCGGGGGTGTCCCGAGCTCCTTGTGGGTTTTTTGGGGGGGGGGCACCCCAGGGGGATTCAGGGGGGATCCCAGGGAAGGGTCTCTGAGGGGTTTTAGTGGGGGGTCCTGGGGGTGTCCCGAGCTCCTTGTGGGTTTTTGGGGGGGGGGCACCCCAGGGGGATTCAGGGGGGATCCTGGGGAAGGGGTTTTGCGGGGGGGGTGGGGGGGTCCCTGCCGTGTCCAGGTGAGGGGGGCGGGGGGCGGAACTTAGCCACTGTGAACACGGCGCGGCTGGACTCTGTTCACAGGTGGGCTAAGCCCTGCCCCCCCCGGCCCCCAAAAACCCACCCACCCCAACTCCCCCTCAAACCCCCTCCAAAGCGGACCCAGGACCCCCCCCCCTTGCCCCCTAACCCCCTCCTCCCCACGCTGGGGGCATGGCGGTGGGGGCTGGGGCCCGTTGGAAATCCCTGGCAATGTGATTTTGGGCAAAAACGGTAAAAAATCCCATCGCCAGGAACCCCGGCGGGCGGCAGCGGCGGCGGCGGCGGCGGGATGGGACCCCCCCGGTGACCCTGGGGGGGTGGGGGGGTCAGGACACCCCCCCCCAGTGACGGGGTGAGGGTCCCGGTGCTCCCACGGTGCCATCTCGGTGTCCAGGGCCGGGTGTCACCTGTGGGAACAACACGGGGGGGGGGGAGGTCAGTGAGGGGGTCACCCCTGGGTGGGAGGGGTTTTTTTTTTTGGGGGGGGGTCTCTGTGGGAACACGATGGTGGCACTGAGGGGGGGGGGGGACACAGGAGGGGTGGTGGCACCGGGACACGGCGCTGGTGGCTCTGGGGTGTGAAACGTGTCCCACCCCCCCAGCCCGGCCCTGCCACGTCCCCAGTGTCCCCTCGATGTCCCCACGGACGCTCTGAGACCCCCGTGATGGGCTGGGGGGTGGTGGGGGGTCCCTCAGTGCCACCAATGTCACATCAGCCCCCCCCCGCGATGTCGCGACCCCCCCAGGCCGCGGTTCCCGGGGTCGCTCCGGTGTCCCCACGGCACCGGCGGTGGCCGCGGTGGTGGCCCCGGCGCTGGTTGTCCCCTGGTGTCCCCGGGGCTCTGCAGGCGCCATGTGGGACCCACGAGGCCCCGCCCGGTCGTGACATCAGCGTCGTCACGACAACGGGGCGACTTCAAAGGGAATCGGGTGGAACCGGCCCAAAAAATGGGGGGTAAACAGCAGCGGCGGCACCGACACGGGGGCCGGGGGGCCCGGGGGGGGGGCTCGGGGAGGGTTTGAGGGGTGTCCCGACCCCGGGTCTCCACTGGGGGGGGGGGGGTCGCGACAGTCGCGATGGTGACAGCCCCCCCCCGGTGCCAGCAGGGCCCAGCTGTCCCCCGGTGCCAGCGGTGGCGGCACCGACACGAGGCCGGGAGGGCTCCGGGAGGGCTCGGGGGTCCTGGGGGGGTCCCAGACCCCGGGGAGGGGTGGCGGGGGCTGTGACAGCGACGGCCCCGCGGGCACAGCGCCGTGTCCCCCAAGTGTGGGGCGGGGGGTGACCTCGCTTTTGGGGGGGCGGCCCGGATTTGGACCCCCCCCCCCTCCCCCTCCCGGGTGTCTCCCCCGGTTTTTTTTGGGGTGCTCCCCCCCCCCCCCCGCCGGTTTTGGGGGCCCCTCCCGGCGCCAGGGCGGTGCCGGCCCGGCCGCCCCGACCGGCTCCCGCGGCCCCGGGCGGGGGCGGCCCCGGCGGAGGAGAAGGGGGGGGGTGCGGGGGGGGGGGTGACCGGTGCCAAAATTCCCACCTTCGTCCCCAAAACGGGAGTGGGAAAAAAGGCGGTGGCGCCGCCCGGCGCCTGCGGAATGCGGGGACGAGGGTGGGATTTTGGGGGGCAGGGGCTTGCTGGGGGTCCCTGAGAGCGGGGAGCGGTTTTTTTTTTTGGGGGGGGGGGGTCCGATGTCAGGAGGTTGGGGGAGCTGAGGGGCTTCCCGGCTGGGGAAGGGGCTGTGGGGGGCTCTGTGTGTTGGTGGTCTCAAGGCCAAAGGGATGAGGCCGGGGGGTGCTGTGTGGGTTTTGGGGGCTCCCGTGGGTTCTGGAGGGGGGGGGGGGGGTCCCAAGGTTGGGGCGCGGGGGGGTCTGAGAGCTCCGGTGCCGCGGGACTCCAACCAGCGCGGGTCTGGGGAGAGCCAGCACCGAGTGGATTTTTTGGGGGGTCTCCAGGCTCGGGGCGAGCGGGGGTCTGTGGGTTTTGGGGGGGGTCCCAGCCCGGGGGGGGTGTGAGATTTGGGGATGCCATGCCAGGTGAGTCCTGAACTTCCCAAAGCCGAGCGGGGGGGGGGGGGGGGGGGCTCTGTGGCTTTCGGGCTTCCCAGGCTATGGGGATTGGGGGGGTCTGAGATTTGGGGTTCTCAGTGGCGGTGCTGGGGGGGATCTGTAGGTTTGGGAGGTGGTCTCAGACCCCAGGGGGGTGTCCGGGATTTGGGGTTCCCAGGCCGGGGCGGCTCCGGCGTCGCGCGGGCCAAGCGGGGGCGGGGGCGGGAAGGGGCCGCCCCGTCCGCGCCCGTCGGCGCCGGGGGGGAAAGGATGAATCACCGCCCGGCGCCACCGCCCCCCCCCCGACCCGACCCACCCCGAGCCCCCACCCCGCCAGCAGGCCCGGAGCCCCCCCAGACTCCCCCCTCCCCCAGGGAAGCCCCTCTCGGGAAGCCCGCACCCCCCTGCCCGCCCCTCGGTAGCCTCGGGCCGTCGATGGCCGCGGCGGTGCCGCTGCCGCCACCTCCCCCCCCCCCCAGCAGCCGAGGGGGGGGATCCGGTGGGATCTGGCGGGACCCCGCGGCCCTTCCCGCCATCCCCGCGCCGGGCACGAGGCCACGGCCGCGGGCCCCCTTCTCCCGCCGCCCCGGAACCTTCCAGGGGTCCCGTTACTCACCGGGAGCGGCGGCCGGGGGTCCCGTGGGGGGGGGAGGGGGGCGCTCCGGGTTGTTGGGGAGGGGGAGAGGCCGGGATGGGGGAGGAAAGCGGGGGGGGGGGGTGCTCCGGGGGCTCCCGGGGGCTCCCCAAGTCTCTGACTTTTACTCCAAGAAGGGAAACGCTTTTAAACGCTTCGCTCCGCCCCGGGAGCGACGAGGCCGCGGCGGCGGAGGGGAAGGAGGGGTGGGGTGGGGAACGGAGGGGGGGGGAGAGGAGGGACCGGGGGCTGCCTCCGCCCGCCCCGGGACCGCCCCGGGACCGCCCCGAGCCCGCAAACCTCCCCCCCCGCTCCCGCGGCACGGCTCCGCTTCACCGAACCCGCACCGGCCCGGGTCCGGATCCCCGCACGGGCCCGGGTTCGGATCCCCGCACGGGCCCGGGTTCGGATCCCCCACGGGCCCGGGTTCGGATCCCCGCACGGGCCCGGGTTCGGATCCCCGCACAGCCCCGGGTCCGGATCCCCGCACGGGCCCGGGTCCGGATCCCCGCACGGGCCCGGGTCCGGATCCCCGCACGGGCCCGGGTTCGGATCCCCGCACGGGCCCGGGTTCGGATCCCCGCACGGGCCCGGGTTCGGATCCCCGCACGGGCCCGGGTCCGGATTCCCGCACGGGCCCGGGTTCGGATCCCCACACGGGCCCGGGTTCGGATCCCCGCACGGGCCCGGGTCCGGATCCCCGCACGGGCCAGCGGCGAGGAGCCCCCTGCCCCATAGAGAGGGGGCTTCGGAGCCACACGGCACTCACGTGCCCCATAGAGAGCTCCAGAGACCCACGGCACCCACGTGCCCCACGGCCAGGGGGTTCGGAGCCTCCTTGCAGGGGTGATGTGTGCCCCACGGCGCCCCACAGAAAGGGATCCTGGTGCCCCATGGCACAGGAGCTGGGTGCCCCACACCAAGGGGTTCAGTGCCCCACACAAAGGGAGTTCAGTGCCCCACACCAAGGGGTTCAGTGCCCCACACAAAGGGAGTTCAGTGCCCCACACCAAGGGGTTCAGTGCCCCACACCAAGGGGTTCGGTGCCCCACAGAAAGGGGTTCAGTGCCCCACACCAAGGGGGTTCGGTGCCCCACACCAATGGGTTCAGTGCCCCACACCAAGGGGGTTCGGTGCCCCACACCAAGGGGTTCAGTGCCCCACACCAAGGGGTTCGGTGCCCCACACCAAGGGGTTCGGTGCCCCAAACCAAGGGGGTTCAGTGCCCCACACAAAGGGGGTTCAGTGCCCCACACCAAGGGGGTTCAGTGCCCCACAAAAAGGGGGTTCGGTGCCCCACACCAAGGGGGTTCAGTGCCCCACACCAAGGGGGTTTGGTGCCCCACACAAAGGGGTTCAGCACCCCATGGCACAGGAGCTGGGTGCCCCACACAAAGGGAGTTCAGTGCCCCACACCAAGGGGTTCAGTGCCCCACACCAAGGGGTTTGGTGCCCCATGGCACAGGATGCCCGCACCCCACAGCCAGCAGCTCCTGTGCCCCACAGCTTGGGGGGCTGGACACTCCACACGTCCCAGTGGCCGTGGGGCGCCGCTGGCGGGGCCGGGGGGGGGAGGTTGGGGGTCACCATGGCGATGCTGCACACACAGACATTAAACAGAGTTTTATATCGGAAGTAGCGAAACCACAACGCGTCACCACTGCCGCCGCGCCAGCCCTGCCCCACACCCCGCGGCCCTGCCCCACGGCCGGCCCTGTCACATGGCCCCAGCCCTGTCCCCTTGCCCCATAGAGCGTCCCACGGCCCCCCTGCCCCACGGCCGGCCCTGCCCCATGGGCTGCCCCACGCTCCCCCCTGCCCAGCTTTCCCCCAGCATGGCACAGGAGCTGGGTGCCCCACACAAGGGGGTTTGGTGCCCCATGGCACAAGGAGTGTGCCCCACACCAAGGGGGTTTGGTGCCCCACACAAGGGGGTTTGGTGCCCCATGGCACAGGAGCTGTGTGCCCCAAACCAAGGCGGTTCAGTGCCCCACACAAAGAGGGCTCGGTGCCCCATAGCACAGGAGCTGTGTGCCCCACACCAAGGGGGTTCAGTGCCCCACAACAAGGGGGTTCAGTGCCCCACACCAAGGGGGTTTGGTGCCCCACAACAAGGGGATTCGGTGCCCCACACAAGGGGGTTTGGTGCCCCATGGCACAGGAGCTGGGTGCCCCACAGAAAGGGGGTTTGGTGCCCCACAGAAAGGGGGTTTGGTGCCCCACACCAAGGGGGTTCGGTGCCCCATAGAAAGGGGGTTTGGTGCCCCACACCAAGGGGGTTCGGTGCCCCATGGCACAGGAGCTGGGTGCCCCACAGAAAGGGGGTTTGGTGCCCCACAGAAAGGGGTTCAGTGCCTCATGGCACAAGGAGTGTGCCCCACACCAAGGGGGTTTGGTGCCCCACACAAGGGGGTTCGGTGCCCCATGGCACAGGAGCTGTGTGCCCCAAACCAAGGGGGTTCAGTGCCCCACACAAAGAGGGCTCGGTGCCCCATAGCACAGGGACGGTGTGCCCCACACAAAGGGGGTTCGGTGCCCCATGGCACAGAGAGTGTGCCCCACACCAAGGGGGTTTGGTGCCCCACAGAAAGAGGGCTCAATGCCCCATGGCACAGGGATGGTGTGCCCCACACCAAGGGGGTTTGCTGCCCCACACCAAGGGGGTTTGCTGCCCCACACCAAGGGGGTTCGGTGCCCCATGGCACAGGGACGGTGTGCCCCACACAAAGGAGTTCAGTGCCCCATGGCACAGGAGCTGTGTGCCCCACAGAAAGGGGGTTTGGTGCCCCACACCAAGGGGGTTCAGTGCCCTATGGCACAGGAGCTGTGTGCCCCACAGAAAGGGGATTCAGTGCCCCATGGCACAGAGAGTGTGCCCCACACAAAGGGGGCTCGGTGCCCTCTCCCCCAGCAGTGGGGCAGGACGGGCACCCCAGTGCCCCTCAGCCCCTCCCAGAGCCCCGGTCCCTCCCCACATCTGGCAGTGGCTGCACATCTGGGATAGAGCAAACCCCCCCGCCCCCCCGCCCCCCAAACCTTCGCCAGCTGCTAATTTTAACCACGGGACCCCCCCCCCCCCCCGCCCCCCGCGGCCTCCCGCGGGCCCCCGGCACGGAACACGGAACGTGGCACGGGGCACACGCGTGTGCCCAGGCGGGGTTTGCACACTCGCACACGCAGCTGCTCACACCTGCACACGCGTGTTCGCGCCCGCGGGGCTGTGCCGGCCCGTGTCAGGTCCTGGTCAGCCCCGCAGGAGTGACAGTGGCCCTGCCGGGACCCTGGTGGCCGTGCCAGCTCCCTGTTTGTTCGCAGGTAGCCACGGTGGCCGCGGTGGCTCGCTGGTGGCCCGGCTGGGTGGCCGCGTGGGCTCCCTCTGTGGGCTCCCTGTGGGCCCAGGGCTCGGCGATGCCCTTTCTAGGCAATGGCAGCGCAGCCCGGGCCATCGCCCACGCGCCGCCGGCACATTCCTCCCGCCTGAGTCAGCCCGGGCCCGGCAGGAGCGGGAGAGCGGCAGCGGCGGGGCCCGGGCACGGCAGAGCACAAACCGGGGCCCGGGCACGGCACAGCACAAACCGGGGCCCGGGCACGGCACAGCACAAACCGGGGCCCGGGCACGGCACAGCACAAACCGGGGCCCGGGCACGGCAGGGCACAAACCGGGGCACGGGCACGGCACAGCACAAACCGGGGCCCGGGCACGGCACAGCACAAACCGGGGCCCGGGCACGGCAGAGCACACAACGGGGCACGGGCACGGCAGAGCACAAACCGGGGCCCGGGCACGGCAGGGCACAAACCGGGGCCCGGGCACGGCACAGCACAAACCGGGGCACGGGCACGGCACACACAGAACGGGGCCCGGGCACGGCACAGCACAAACCGGGGCACGGGCACGGCACAGCACAAACCGGGGCCCGGGCACGGCACACACACAACAGGGCATGGGCACGGCACAGCACAAACCGGGGCACGGGCACGGGTGCCACCCTGGGCACACGGCAGAGCACACAAAGGGGCCCGGGCACGGCACACACAAACCGGGGCATGGGCACGGCACACACACAACAGGGCCCGGGCACGGCACACACACAACGCGGCACGGGCACGGCACAGCACAAACCGGGGCATGGGCACGGCAGAGCACACAGCAGGGCACGGGCACGGGTGTCACCCCGGGCACACGGCACAGCACACAGCCGGGGCACGGGCACGGCAGAGCACAAACCGGGGCACGGGCACGGCAGAGCACAAACCGGGGCATGGGCACGGCACAGCACACAACGGGGCACGGGCACGGGTGTCACCCTGGGTATGGCAGTGACACGGGCATGGCACGGACACTGGTGTCACCCCGGTCACACAGGCACGGCAATGACACGGGTGTCACCCTGGGCACACGGCAGAGCACAAACCGGGGCCCGGGCACAGCAGAGCACACAGCAGGGCATGGGTGTCACCCCGGGCACATGGCACACACACAATGGGGCACGGGCACGGGTGTCACCCCGGGCATGGCAGTGACACGGGTGTCACCCTGGGCACACGGACATGGCAGTGACACGGGTGTCACCCGGGCACACACACGACGGGGCCCGGGCATGGCACACACACAACAGGGCATGGGCATGGGTGTCACACCGGGCACACGGCACACACAGAGCGAGGCACGGGCACGGATGTCACCCTGGGCACAGCGGTGACACGAGTGTCACACCAGGCATACGGCACAGCGCACAACGGGGCAAGGGTGTCACCCTGGGCACACGGGCATGGCAGTGACATGGGTGTCACCCCGGGCACGGCACACACACAACAGGGCACAGACACAGGTGTCACCTCAGGCGTGGCAGCAACACGGGTGTCACCCTGGGCACACGGGCATGGCACCGACATGAGTGTCACCCCGGGCACACAGGCACGGTGGTGACATGGGTGTCACCCTGGGCACACAGGCACTGACACCGGTGTCACCCCGGGCACACGGGCATGGCGGTGACACGGGTGTCACTCCGGGCATGGCACCGACATGGGTGTCACCAGTGTGGGACAACAGGGCATGGCACGGGTGTCGCTGGCATAGCAGGGGCATGGTGCATCATGGCTGGTGTGCCCAGGGAGCCCTGGGGAACTGGGAGCACTGGGAGCACTGGGAGCACTGGGAGCACTGGACATTGGGCACTGCAGGCACTGGGAGCACTGGGAGCCCTGGGGAACTGGGAGCACTGGGAGCACTGGGCTCAGGGCACTGGGAGCACTGGGCTCAGGGCACTGGGAGCACTGGGCTCAGGGCATTGGGAGCACTGGGCTCAGGGCACTGCAGGCACTGGGAGCACTGGGAACACTGGGCTCAGGGCACTGCAGGCACTGGGAGCACTGGGCTCAGGGCACTGCAGGCACTGGGAGCACTGGGAACACTGGGCTCAGGGCACTGCAGGCACTGGGAGCACTGGGCTCAGGGCACTGCAGGCACTGGGAGCACTGGGAGCACTGGGAGCACTGGGCTCAGGGCACTGGGAGCACTGGGCTCAGGGCACTGGGAGCACTGGGCTCAGGGCATTGGGAGCACTGGGCTCAGGGCACTGCAGGAACTGGGAGCACTGGGAGCACTGGGCTCAGGGCACTGGGAGCACTGGGAGCACCGGGCTCAGGGCACTGCAGGCACTGGGCTCAGGGCACTGGGAGCACTGGGAGCACTGGGCTCACAGCACTGGGAGCACTGGGAGCACTGGGATCACTGGGCTCAGGGCACTGCAGGCACTGGGAGCACTGGAGCGGGCAGGGGGGGGGGACACTGGGCCGGGATTTCCCTTTCCTCCCCCCCACCCTCCCCCAGCTCCTTCCTTCCTCAGCCTGGCCCATGCCTGGGTGCCCCAGATCCACTGGATCCCCTCAGATCCCAGCCCCCCTCCCCCCCACCCGGGACCCCGGGGTGCCTGTGCCGGGCAGCGGGGCTGGGGGCTCTGGGTGGGAAATGGGGGGCAGAGCTGTGGGTGGGTGGGTTCCCGATGGGATTCCCGATGGGATTCCCGATGGGATTCCCGATGGGATTCCCGAGGGGTTCCCGCCAGTGGCGCGGGGCCTTTGGCGTTGCCGCGCGACGCTGTTTTGGCGGGGCTGAGTCACGGGCCGTGAGTCACCGGCAGCCCCGGGACCGGCGGCGGCACCACCGGGCGGGGCCACCGGAGGCGGCCCTGCGGGGGCCGGGGCTTGCCCGGGAGGGGAGCGTCCCCATTTGGGGGGGGGCTGGTTGTCCCCCCCCGGGGGTGTCCCCCATGGGGAGGGTGCCTGATGGGCACCCACGGGCCCCCTTAGCACCCATGGGTGCCCCCCCCCCCCGCAGCACTCGCACTCCTTCCCGGGCCACCCCGAATCTTTGTGTCTCCCCCCCAGATGGTCGGGGGGCGCCCCGAGGGATCCCGGAGGGGCGGGGAGAGGATCCCCCCGGGGGCCCCCCGGTGCCGCGGGGGGGGGATGGGGGGGGGGTGAGTCAGGGCCCAGCCACGCGCCCGTGAGTCACCCTGGGGTGGGATCGGCGGGTCCGAACAAAGGCGCTTTCACAGGGATCGGCCCCCCCCCCCCCGCTTCCTGACACCCCCCTCCCCAAAAACCCTTCGGGCCCCTCCCGGGTGTTTTTTGGGTGGGCATCACCCTCTCCCCGTGTCTCCCCCCAACTCCACCTCCCCCCAAAACCCCGCCTCGGCGTCGAGCCCCGACTTGTAGGGGCCGGTGAGTCACGGCAGCCGAGCGGGGCTGGGCCTGGGGGTTGTGGCTTCGCTGGGAGCACCGGGACCCCCGGGAGGAGCCGTCGGGACCCCCGGGATAAAGCACATGAACCGTCGGGACCCCCGGGACCGGACAAACGGGACCCCCGGGACCGGGTTTGGCCCCGGGATGAAGCTCATGTGCCACCGTGTGCTCCCGCACGTGCCGCCGGCGGCTCTCCCGCGCTTCCCACGTGCCTCAGTTTCCCCCCCCCCCCCCGCCCCCGCTCACATCGTGCCGGACCGTGCCGTGCCACGAAGCCCCCCCGCTCCCCAGATATCTCGGGTGGCTGGGGGGGCGGCTGGTTGGGGTTCGGTGGGGGGAACACGGTGGGGGGGGGGGTCCCGCTCTCCAGACCCGCTCCGAGCCGCACGGCCGGCAGCGCAGGGGTTAAAGGCGGCCGCGGTTCCTTTAAAGGGGCGGGGCGGGGCTCTGAAGGGGGCGGGGCGTGCCCAGGCGGTGGGGCGTGCGCCCAAAGGGGCGGGGCTGAGGGGGCGGGGCGTGTCCGCGAGGAGGCGCGTGCGCCCAAAGGGGCGGGGCTGAAGGGGGGCGGGGCGTGCCCGCGAGGAGGCGCGTGCGCCCAAGGGGGCGGGGCTGAGCGCCCCTCCCCGTCAGAGCCGGGGGACTCGGGGACACCTGGGGACACCTGGGGGACACCTGAGGACACTCGGGGACACCCGGGAACACCTTGGGGACACTCGGGGACATCTGAGGACACCAGGGGACACCTCGGGGACACCTGGGTACACCTGGGGACACCTGAGGATACCTGGGGACACTTTGGGGACATCTGGGGACACCTTGGAGACACCTGGGGACACTCTGGGGACACCTTGTGGACACCTTGGGGACACCTGGGCACATCCCATCCACACCGAGCGGGGGGGGTCTCACAGTTTTCCCAGCCCCGGGGTCAAATCCGGGGGAATTGGGGTTCAGTCGGTTCAGCCCCCCGACCCCGACCTCACAATTTATTCCCTTTTTCCCCATTTCTCGTTCCAGAAGCGGGTTTGGTTTTTGTTGTTTTGTTTTTTGTTTTTTGTGTTTTTTTTGCTGCTCCGCCGGGGGCTGCGCTGGCTCCTGGGAATGTTCGCCAGGGTGCTGGGCTTGGGTTTGGCGTGAATTCTCCGTGCCTGGTTGGGGAGGGATCCCAGCGGGATTCCAGAGGGATCCCCGGGGAGAGGGGGAATGCCAAGGGTGGGATCCCGCCAGGACACGGAGAGCTGCTCCGGATCCCTGGGGTTGATGAGGGGTGAGGTGGGATCCCCGCGGGAGGGAGAGCAGGGACAGATCCTGGATGGGGGGGATGAGAGCAGATCCCAGATTCCAGCGGGGGGGAGGGGGGGTGGGATGGAGGGAGAGACCCCAGGGGCTGCAGGCAGCAGCATGGAGTGGATCCCGGGGCATGAAGGTGGATCCCGGATCCCTGGGTGGGTGGAGGGCGCTGTTGGATCCCCCCGTCCCACCAGATCCTGCCGCAGAATGAATCCCGGTGCTTGTCCCGGTGCGTTCGGGGTAAAACCACCGGCCTTGGATTGTGCCCTGGTGCATCCCGAAGATTCCTGGCGATCCTCCCTAGGCAGGAATTTCCCAAATCCATTCATTTCCCCCCTGTCAAGAGCAGCCAGGGGAGTCCCCAGGTGCACCCAAACCCCCCTGATCTTCCCCCAAAACGCCGGCGGGCACTCCGGGGGTTCCTGCCATGCCCTGGGGCGGTGGGAAGTTGGTTTTTTTTTTTGTTTTAAGCCACAGCGATTGACTCAAATTGCGGCGATTAAACCCACCCGCCTTTTCCCTAAACGGCCATGATTCAACCCTAAACACCGGCGCCTCCTTGTCGGGAGGGGGCATCTCGTCCGGCCACGGCCATTGCGGCCGTTCAGCCCCACCAGGGGCGGCCTCTGGGGCGGCGCGGAGCACGTGGAGGGCACCCGGGGGACAACCGGGTCCTGCTTGGAGCTGCGTGAGACCGGCAGGCACCGGGAGCAGCGGCCACCTCGGGGCCAGGAGGTTTGGGAGGAGCGCTGGGAGCGGAGCAGCAGTGGTGTGGGTGGTCGTCCAGGCCCCCCAGGCCACGCCAGGTGCGACCAGAGGGGTTTGGAGAGGGGAGCCACCTCCAGCCATGCGCTGCGCGGGTGGCAGGGGAGGCGACAGCTGTCCCCACGCCACGCGGGAAGCGGCACCGCAGCGCTGCGGTGTCTGGCCTCGCTCTGGAGACAGGAGAACGCTGTGGTACCCCAGCCCTGGCTGCAGTGGGACCCCCAGCCCTGGCTGCAGTGGGACCCCCAGCTCTGGCTGCTGTGGGACCCCCAGCCCTGGCTGCTGTGGGACCCCCAGCCCTGGCTGCTGTGGGACCCTCAGCCCAGGCTGCAGTGGGACCTCCAGCCCAGGCTGCAGTGGGACCCCCAGCCCTGGCTGTGTGGGGACCCCCAGCCCAGGCTGCAGTGGGACCCCCAGCCCGCTGCCAGGCGTGGAAGCCACGGGCCAGTTCGACATGTGGCGGGACTACCTGGGGCTGAGGGCCACGCTCCTCCGTCACCCTGCAGGCCTCGGGGACGCCTCGGTGCCACTGGGCTCCCTGTCTCTGTGTGCCGGGCCAGCTCCACGTGCTGGGTCGGTTCCACATGCCAGGCCAGCTCCATGTGCCGAACCAGCTCCGTGTGCCGAACCAGCTCCATATCCTGGACCAGCTCCATATCCTGGACCAGCTCCATATGCCGAACCAGCTCCGTGTGCTGAACCAGCTCCATATCCTGGACCAGCTCCATATCCTGGACCAGCTCCATATCCTGGACCAGCTCCATATGCCGAACCAGCTCCATATGCCGAACCAGCTCCGTGTGCTGAACCAGCTCCATATCCTGGACCAGCTCCATATGCCAGGCCAGCTCCATATGCCAAACCAGCTCCATATGCTGAACCAGCTCCGTGTGCTGAACCAGCTCCACCTCCCAGACCATCTCCACACTCCAGGCTGGCTCCGTGCTCCTTCTGCCAGCACAACGGGGAAGCCCCGGCCATGTACTGGAGCCACAGCCTGCGGGACGCCCAGGGCCGCCTGCAGTGCCCGGTGCTGCGCAACTACGTCTGTCCCCAGTGCGGGGCCACGCAGGACCAGGCCCACACGCGCCGCTTCTGCCCCCTGACCCACCGCAGCTACACCTCCGTCTACACCCGCCCGGTGCGTGCCAGGGACAGGGAGAGCAATGCCAGGATGTAACCCAGATGATGGAGGAGCCCACGTCACCGCGCAGGTACCGGGCAGGGCGTGGCGTGCCCGGCCGTGCCACCACGGCAGAGGTGGCACATCCAAGCCTGGGTTCAACCCGTGGTGGAGCTGGCAGTGATGGAGGGGCGGGGGCACAATCCGAGCCTGGGTTCATCATCTGAGGGTGGGATTCCTGTGAGGAATCTCGTGGTGGAGTTGGAATTGGGAGTGACACACCAGGGAGTAGCCAGATCCCTACAATGGTGCGGGGTTTGGTGGTGTCCTGGTGACACCACGGCGATTTGGTGTCCAAACCTGGGTTTAGCCAGATTCCTATGAGGAATCTTGTCAGGACAGGAAACAGCTGGCAGGTAACACTGGGAAGTTGCTGAAGGAGGGAAGACTCCCATGTCCCCATGCCAGGGTTTTGGATCCCAGCCTGGATTTAGCCAGGAACAGGATTCCCCCACAAGGGAACCTGACCATGGAGCCCAGAGCTTAAAGGAAGGAGGAGGCACTGGGGGAAAAAAACAGGTGATGTTAAGGAAGGAGACATTCTTGGAGCCTGGATTTATCCAGGGTGGGATTGGGCCTCACTAATCATGTGTGCTGGTGCTTCCCCCCCTGTCCTGCCTTCTCTTCCAGGGACTTCCTCAGAGGAGGAGACCACCACGGCTCGGCGCTGCCCACTGGGACCAGTCTCCCCAGTTTCGGCCACCTTGTGCCACCTCCCGCCACCGCGGGACCCTGGAAGAGTCGCCTCCGGCCAGATCTGGGCGCTGGGGCCAGTTCTTTGTTTTGTGTTAGCTTTGAGTTCTGAGTTCTGAGTTTTTGGTTAATCCCAGGCTGGGGAAGGGAACAGTGCTCCAAGTGCTGGAACCGGTACCAGATGTTCTGGGTCAGATTGTTGAGTTTTTGGTTAATCCCAGGCCAGGAAGGGCGCCAATGCTCCGGCTGCTGGAGCTGTTACTGGATGTTTTGGGTTGGAATTTGAGTTTTGCTTAATCCCAGGCCAGAAAAGGGGACTGGGAGGGGGGCTGTGTTGCTCCACGTGTTGGAGCCTTTATCCCAGAACCGTCCCTTCGTGTTTTTGGGTGAGTCTGGGGGGATTTGTTCACCCACAGTGCTGGGAAAGAGCCCGGCAGTCAGGGCTGGAACCTCCAGGTGAAGAAGAGTGAAGGTTTATTCCCGTTGTTTCCACCAATAAAATGATTGTTCCTGACGTTCCCTCCTAGCCCTCCTTCCAGCGGCTTCCGCCGGCCGCTGCCCTCCGGCCGCGCCGCGGCTTCGGCCTCCGCAGCAGCTCCAGACCCCGGCGGGCGCCCATGGCCAGGCGGCTGTTGGGGGGCACACGGGGCATCACCCAAAAGGGGGGCTGGACCCCCTCCCCACCCCCAAAAATCCCAGGGAAATCCACCTGGATTTAAGACTTACTTGAGGTCCGAGAGCTCCCGGATCAGCCCGCGGATGACATCGCTGGCGTCCGCCGGCTCCGTGGCTCTGGCACTGCTGGGAGGAGGAGAATCAGGGGAGAAGGAAGGAGAATCAGGACCTTCCCCGCTCCAATTTTAGCCAAAATCAAAGGGTTTTTATCTCTGGATCCACCCACCTTTCCCACGGCTGCACCACCGGGCTGTTCCCCGTGGTGGTGTCCCGAGGCTCTTCCCCTTTGGCATCTGGAAATGGCTGCAGGGAAAAGAAAGGAGCTGGAGCCCAAAAGGGGAAGGGGGTCTCTGGGTTCCAGTTTAGGACGGGGAGGGCTCATCCCGGTTGTACCTTCTCTGCTGGGAGCTCTGGGCCGGTCCCTTCCCGCTGCTCCCGGGGCTGGGCGGCCGCTGGATCCGGTCCCGGTGTGGCCGTGCTGGGATTCCCGCTCAGGGAATTCCCGCTCTCCGCGTCCCCTCTGCTGCTCTGGGGCTCTCTGGATGGTCTGGGGAGCCCGTGTCGGTGCTCAGGGCAATCCCAGCGCCACATCCCTCCTCCTCTGGGGCACCTTCTTCCCCCTCTCCCGCTGCATCCGGCACCTCCGAACTCTCCGTGTCCCTCACTGTGTCCTCAGGGCTGGATCTGTCTGCTCCAGCATTCCCTTCTTTCGGCTGATTCTCTCCTGCCTCATCCCAAATTCCCTGCTCCAGTGGCTCTGGCTGCTCTTCTCTTGCCTCATCTGCCTCTGAAATTCCTGGTTTTGGTGATCCCGGCTGATTCTCTCCTGCCTCATCCCAAATTCCCTGTTCCAGTGGCTCTGGCTGCTCCTCTCTTGCCTCATCTGCCTCTGAAATTCCTGTTTTTGGTGATTCTGGCTGATTCTCTCCTGCCTCATCCCAAATTCCCTGCTCCAGTGGCTCTGGCTGCTCTTCTCTTGCCTCATCTGCTTCTGAAATTCCCAACTCTGGATGCTCCTCTCCTGTCCCACCCAAAACTCCGTGTGTTGGTGTCTCCAGCTGCTCCTCTGCTGCCCCATCCACCTCCGAAATTCCCGGTTTTGGTGGTTCCAGCTGATCCTCCCCTGTTCCATCCAAACCTCTCAGTTTCAGTGGCTCCAACTGCTCTTCTCCTGCCCCGTCTGCCTCTGGAATTCTCGGCTGGGGTGACTCCAGCTGCTGCTCTCCTGCTCCGTTCCCCTCCAAGATTTCCAGCTGAGATGACTCCAGGTGATTCTGTCCTATTCCATCCAAAATTACTTGTCTCACTGACTCGGGAGGCTCCTCTCCTGCCCCATCCATGTCCGAAATTGCTGGTTTTGGTGATCCTGGACAATCCTCTCCTGCCCCATCCACCTCTAAAATTGCTGGTTTTGGTGATCCTGGGCAATTCTCTCCTGCCCCATCCAAATTCCTGGTTTTGGTGACTCCATCTCATTGTCTCCTGTCCCATCCCCTTCCAAAACTCCCAGCTGGGGCAATTCCAGATGATTCTCTTCCATCTCATCGGAAACGCCCCGTTCTGGTGATTCCAGTGCTCTGCCACCTCTGATTTCCTCGTCTCTCCCCTCCTGAAAAGACACATTAAAAATTTTTAAAAGCCAAAAGTAGTTAAAAGCCACTTTGGTGAGGTTTTTTCTCTCCCTCTGCTTGGTGTGAACACCAGAACACACAGTTTTCCATACCTGAGGAGATCTGGCTCTGTGCTGCTCTCCCACAGGGATTCCTTTTGGATCTGCCTCGCTGTCCTTGCTGTCGGACACAGCAAATTCCATGAAATTTTTGGAGCTGGGTGGACCCAGCCCAGGTCACTCCCCTCCAGCCCTTTACCTTGCCTGGGTGTCCATCCCGGCAGGATTTCCACCGGGATCGCTGCCCTGGGAAGGGATGGGCATGGCCAAGCCAGCAGCTTCCTCCTGAAGGACGCGCTTGGCTTTGGGAGCATGGAATTTCCTGTCGCCTGTTGTGAGGGGAGGGAAGGAAAGGGGAATCTCGGTTTGGACATGAGGGGATCCCAGTTGGGTGGGGAACCCAAACTGGGACATTTGGGTGTTTCCCTATTACCTGGAATTGGGCGGGCCCTGCGTTTCCCCATCCCGGCGCTACCTGGGAAGGACAAGGAGGAGCCTCGAATTACCCCAGCTCCCCATTACTCCCACCCCTCTCACACCCTGCTATTTTCCCTCAGGCAGGCCCCAGCAGCCGTCAGCCCAATTAATGTCCCCAGCTCCGCCAAAAGGCACAACCACCGCAACAGAAAGACCCAAACACTCCGGGCCTGAGGTGAAAATCGCGGAATTTCCGCCGATTTCCACCCCATTTTCCACCTCGGGGCATTCTCTCCACAATCGCCCCCTCACGTTTTTCCCGCCTTTTCTCCTGCCAGCGGGGCACGCCGGGAGTTGTAGTTCTCCCGCGCCGCCAAGCGAGACGCAAGAGGCTTTTTTTTTTGCGACAGCGGCTTTTGCGACGGCGGTGCTGTAAAGCGCGGGGTGTTGACAGCAGCCGGCGGAGCAGGAAGTGAGTGAGGATAAAACCGGGATCACCGGGATCGACCGGGATCAACCGGGATCAGCCGGGATCAGCCGGGATCGGGAGGTGAGGCGCGGCAGAGCGCCGGCAGAGAGTTGGGGACTGACGGTGCCTTGTGGGGGGGCTCTGAGAGGAGGGGAAAGGGGCGGTCGGGCCTTGTGTGGGGCGCCACCGGGCCTTGTGAGGGGCTGGGGGCACCGAGGTTCCTTTGGGGGGCTCTGGGGCGGGTTGGGGGGCTCGGAAGGGCTGGCGGGAGGCCGGGGAGGAGGGGGTAGCAGGGGCTGGGCTGACGGCCGGGGTCCCCCCGTGTTTCCCCCCCTCAGCTGAGACGCGGAGCCATGAGCCGGGCGAGGAGGGTCCCGGGCCGGGGGGCCGCCATGGCCAGGCAGGTGCGTGTGACCCCCGGGACCCCCGGCGCTGCGTCCCGGGGGGGCTCATCCTCCCCTCCGTGGGCTCCTGGAAATCCTCCCCGCCCCTCCTCTCCATTGCTTTCGGGGATCCCCTGCTCTGGATCCCGGGGGATCCCCATCTCCAGATCCCAGGGGATTCCCTTGCTCCCCTTTTGGGGACCCCCTGCTCCGGATCCCGGGGGGGGGATCCCCATTTCTGGATCCTGGGGGATCCCCATCTCCAGATCCCGGGGGATCCCCTCACTCTCCTTTTGGGGACCCCCTGCTCCGGATCCCGGGGGGGGGATCCCCATTTCTGGATCCTGGGGGATCCCCTCGCTTCCCTTTCAGGGATTCCCTGCTCTGGATCCAATGGGGGGGGTGTTCCCCATCTCTGGATCCCGGGATCCCCTCGCTCCCCTTTTCAGGGATCCCTATTTCCAGATCCCGGGGGATCCCCATCTCTGGATCCCGGGGGATCCCCTGGCTCCCCCCTCAGCGCTCTCGTTCCCCTCCCCCTCAGATGGGGCTGCTGGTGGATCCCGGTCCCGGGGGATCCCCGGGGATGCCGGTGCCGGTGCCGGTGATGGTGACGCGGCGCTGGAGGCGGAGCTGCTGCTGCTGCTGCGGGACCGGGAGGCGCCGGAGCGGGGGGAACGACCACCTCAGACAGGTAAAGCCCCCAGCCAGGTAAACCCCCCCCCTCCCCAGCCAGGTAAACCCCCCATCCCCAACCAGGTAAAGTCCCACCTCCCCAGCCAGGTAAACCCCCCCCCTCCCCCAGCCAGGTAAACCCCCCCTCCCCAGCCAGGTAAACCCCCCCCCTCCCCAGCCAGGTAAACCCCCCCCTCCCCAGCCAGGTAAACCCCCCCCTCCCCCAGGCAGGTAAACCCCCCCTCCCCCAGCCAGGTAAACTCCCACCTCCCCAGCCAGGTAAACCCCCCTCCCCAGCCAGGTAAAGCCCCCTCCCCTCCCCCTCCCCTCCCCCAGACCGAACGGGGGGCTCAGCTCCCCCCAAACAGGGTTTGTGACCCCCCCTGTCCCCCCCCCAGCTGTGGCAGCAGTCGAGACCCTGGCCCAGCTCTGCCTCCAGGACCCCCTGGAGGAGGAGGAGGAGGAGGAGGAAGGGGAGGAAGATCTGGAGAACGAGGAGGAGCTGCTGGTGAGGCCGGGGGGTGGGATGGGATCCAGGGGAGATCCTGGAAAAGCCTGGAAAAGGGGGATCCCTGTCCCAGGGAAAGGGGGATCCCTGCCCTGAGGAAAAGGGGATCCCTGTCCCAGGGAAAGGGGGATCCCTGCTCCAGGGAAAGGGGGAGATCCCTGCCCCATGGAAAATGGGATCCCTGCCCCAGGAAAAGGGGGATCCCTGCCCCATGGAAAGGGGGATCCCTGCCCCAGGGAAAAGGGGGATCCCTGCTCCAGGGAAAAGGGGGATCCCTGCCCCAGGAAAAGGGGGATCCCTGTCCCAGGGAAAGGGGGATCCCTGTCCCAGGGAAAGGGGGATCCCTGCTCCAGGAAAAGGGGGATCCCTGCCCCAGGAAAAGGGGGATCCCTGCCCCAGGGAAAAGGGGATCCCTGCCCTGAGGAAAAGGGGGATCCCTGCTCCAGGGAAAGGGGGGATCCCTGCTCCAGGGAAAGGGGGGATCCCTGCCCCAGGGAAAAGGGGGATCCCTGCTCCAGGGAAAGGGGGATCCCTGCTCCAGGGAAAGGGAGATCCCTGCCCAAGGGAAAGGGGGATCCCTGCCCAGGGAAAGGGGGAGATCCCTGCCCCATGGAAAATGGGATCCCTGCCCCAGGAAAAGGGGGATCCCTGTCCCAGGGAAAGGGGGATCCCTGCCCCAGGGAAAGGGGGATCCCTGCCCCGAGGAAAAGGGGGATCCCTGCCCCAGGGAAGGGGCTGATTCCCAGGATCCCTGAGCAGGCGGAGCTGCAGGAGGTGCTGGAGGAGGGATCGGGGAGCGCTGAGACCCCGCAGGTACGGCCTGGGCAGGGTGGGTCCCGGTGGGGGATCCCGGTGATCCGGTGGGGGATCCTGGTGATGGGGGATGTGGGTGGGGGTGGATGTGTGTGTGTGTCCCAGTGATCTGCTGGGGGGTCCCAGCGATCCAGTGGGGGATCCCGGTGATCTGGAGGGGTATCCTGGCGATGTAGAGGGGGGGTCCTGGTGATCCGGAGGAGGATCCTGGTGATCTGGAAGGGGATCCTGGTGATCCAGCAGGGGGATCCCAGTGATCTGGAAGGGGATCCCGGTGAACCGGCAGGGGATCCCAGTGATCCGGGATCCCGGCAATCCGGTGGGGGATCTTGTCGACCCGGCGGGGGATCCTGGTGATCTGGAAGGGGATCCTGGTGATCTGGAAGGGGATCCCATTGATCCAGCAGGGGATCCTGGTGATCTGGAGGGGATCCCGGTGATCCAGCGGGTATCCTGGTGATCTGGCGGGGATCATGGTGATCTGGCGGTGGATCCCGGTGATCCAGTGGGGATCCTGGTGATCCAGCGGGGACCCCGGTGATCCGGCGGGGACCCCGGTGATCTGGAGGGGATCCCGGTGATCTGGCGGGGGTCCTGGTGATCTGGCGGGGATCCTGGTGATCCAGCGGGGATCCCGGTGATCCGGCGGGGATCCCGGTGATCTGGCGGGGATCCCGGTGATCCGGCGGGGATCCTGGTGATCCGGAGGGGGGAATTCCGGTGATCTGGAGGGTGATCCCAGCGATCCAGTCGGGGGATCCCAGCGATCCGGTGCTCCCGCAGGGGCCCGGAGGCGCCGGGGCGGCGGCGCTGCTGGCCGAGCTGTCGGAGCGCGCCGAGCTCTACCGGGCGGCGCTGCGGAACGCCGCCGGCGACAGCGGCAGCGGGGCCCGGCTGCGGCGCCTCCAGCGCGGCCTCAAGGTGAGTCCAAACCCCCCAAAACTGGGGCTTTGGTCCCTTTTTTTCCCAGTTCCAAGCTGGGTTTTATCTCACTTTCCCCAGTTTTCCCAAATCTGAGCAGCTTTGTGGTTTTTTTTCCAGTTCTGAGCCCAGTTTTATCTCATTTCCCCCGGTTTTCCCAAGTCTGAGCAGCTTTATGCTGCTTTCTCCCAGTTCTCAGCCCAGTTTTATCTCCCTTTCCCCACTTTTCCCCAAATCTGAGCAGCTTTGTGCTTTTTTTCCCCAGTTCTCAGCCCAGTTTTACCTCACTTTCCCCAATTTTCCCAAATTTGAGCACCTTTGTGCTGTTTTTTTCCCGTCCTAAGTCCAGTTTTACCTCACTTTCCCCACTTTTACCCAAATCTGAGCCGCTTTATGCTGTTTTTTTTCCTGATTCTGAGCCCAATTTTATCTCACTTTCCCCACTTTTGCTCGAATCTGAGCAGCTCTGTGCTGTTTTTCCCCCTTTCTCAGCCCAGTTTTATCTCATTTTCCCCACTTTTACCCAAATCTGAGCAGCTTGATGCTGTTTTTTCCCAATTTTATCTCGCTTTCCCCGCTCCTGACCACTTCCGTTCCAACAAAACCCCTTCCCCTTCCCCTTCCCCTTCCCCTTCCCCTTCCCCTTCCCCTTCCCCTTCCCCTTCCCCTTCCCTTTCCCCTTCCCCTTCCCCTTCCCTTCCCCTTCCCCTTCCCCTTCCCCTTCCCCTTCCCCTTCCCTTCCCTTCCCTTCCCTTCCCTTCCCTTCCCTTCCCTTCCCTTCCCTCATTTCAGTCTGCTCCCTCCACCCTCTTTCCTTCAACCCCCCGCCCCTCTTTACCCCAATTTCCGACCCTTTCACCCCATTTTTCCCCATTTCACCCCCTCCCCTCCACATTTTCACCATTTTCCTCATTTTTTTCCCCTTTTTTCCCCCCTTTCCCCAGACCCTGGAGCAGATGCTGGAGAACGTCCGGAGCGGGAAACTGATCGACCGGGATGAGATCCCACCTCCTGTAGCTCTGGGCAAGGCTGGGGGAGCCCCTGGACCCCCAGTGCAGCCCCCTGCCCCTCCACAACCCCCTCCAGGCCCAGAGGATCCCTGCCCGGATCCCGATCCCTGCCCGGATCCCGATCCCTGCCCGGATCCCGATCCCGGCCCGGATCCCGATCCCGGCCCGGATCCCGGCTCGCTCCGGGCGCGGCTGCAGGAGCTGCAGAGGGAAGCGCTGGCGGCCAAACGCCGCGGGGACACGGCCACGGCCCTGGGGCACTTCCGAGAGGCCAAGGTACCCCCCAGGACCCCCAGAATCCCCCCCAAAATCCCTCTGTTTCTGGGCCCAAAATCCCTCTGTGTCTGGGCCCAGAATCCCTCTGTGTCTAGGCTCAGAATCCCTCTGTGTCTAGGCTCAGAATCCCCCCAAAATCCTCTGGTTTTGGGCCCAGAATCCCCCAGAATCCTCTGTTTCTGGGCCCAAAATCCCTCTGTGTCTGGGCCCAGAATCCCTCTGTGTCTAGGCTCAGAATCACCCCAAAATCCCTCTGTTTTCCCCCAAATCCCTCTGTTTCTGGGCGCAAAATCCCCCCCAAATCCCTGTGTTTCCCCCTAAAATCCCCCCCAAATCCCTGTTTCCTTCCAAAATCCCTCTGTTTCTGGGCCCAGAATCCCCAAGAAATCCCTCTGCTTCCCCCCAAAATCCCTCTGTTTCTGGGCTCAGAATGCCCCCAAAATCCCTCTGTTTCTGGGCCTGAGATCCCCCAAAATCCCTGTTTTTGGGCCCAGAATCCCCCCCCAAATCCCTCTGTTTCCCCCCCAAATCCCTCTGTTTCTGGGCCCAAAATCTCCCCCAAATCCCTCTGTTTTCCCCCAAAATCCCCCCCAAATCCCTCTGTTTTCCCCCCAAATCCCTCTGTTTCTGGGCCTGAAATCCCCCAAAATCCCTCTGTTTCTGGGCCCAGAATCCCCAAAAAATCCCTATTTTTGGGTACAGAATCCCCCAGAATCCCTGTTTCTGGGCCCAAAATCCCTCTGTTTTTGGGCCCAAATCCCCCCCCAAATCTGTTTCTGGGCCCTCTCTGCCCTGCCAGAATTTCTCTTCTCCTCTGGTTTTTATTCCCAGAGGTTGGAGGCACAGCTGGAGGCGCCGGAGCGAGGCCGTGCTCCGCCAGCTCCCGGTGAGACCCCGACCCCTGATGGGAAAACAGCCGGAATTTTTGCCTGAACCCCCAATTTTGGGGATCCTGGTGGGATCTGGCTGCTCCCTCCCCTGCAGATCCACAGCTGGAGAAACCCCAGGCTCCGCTCCCGAGGGATTCACCGGCCGGGGATCCGCCGGGCACCAGCCCAGCCGCAGGTCAGCTCTCTGCTTGCTGCTCCCTGGGGAGGGGGAATGGGGAGGAAAAAAGAGGAATTTTTTTTGGGATTTCCCCCGTTTTTCCCACCCCAGAGGGGCCCCGGGCGCCGCGGGACGTGCGGGAGGCGCTGGAGCAGCGCATGGAGCGGTACCGGGCGGCCGCGGCCCAGGCCAAGGAGGGCGGGGACGCCAGGAAGGCTCGGATGCACGAGAGGATCGTCAAGGTGGGGGAGATCCCAGGGCAGGGATCCCAGTGCTGGGACAGGGATCCCAGTGCTGGAGCAGGGATCCCAGTGCTGGAGCAGGGATCCCAGTCCCAGAGCAGGGATCCCAGTGCTGGAGCAGGGATCCCAGTGCTGGGGCAGGGATCCCAGAACAGAGATCCCAGCGCTGGAGCAGGGATCCCAGTGCTGGAGCAGGGATCCCAGTGCTGGAGCAGGGATCCCAGTGCTGGAACAGGGATCCCAGTGCTGGAGCAGGGATCCCAGTGCTGGAGCAGGGATCCCAGTGCTGGAGCAGGGATCCCAGTGCTGGAACAGGGATCCCAGTGCCGGAGCAGGGATCCCAGTGCTGGAACAGGGATCCCAGGGCAGGGATCCCAGTGCTGGAGCAGGGATCCCAGTCCTGGAACAGGGATCCCAGTGCTGGAACAGGGATCCCAGTGCTGGGGCAGGGATCCCAGTCCCAGGGCAGGGATCCCAGTGCTGGAGCAGGGATCCCAGTGCTGGAGCAGGGATCCCAGTGCTGGAGCAGGGATCCCAGTGCTGGAACAGGGATCCCAGTGCTGGGGCAGGGATCCCAGTCCCAGGGCAGGGATCCCAGTGCTGGAGCAGGGATCCCAGTGCTGGAGCAGGGATCCCAGTGCTGGAGCAGGGATCCCAGTCCTGGAACAGGGATCCCAGTGCTGGAGCAGGGATCCCAGTCCCGGAGCAGGGATCTCAGTCCCAGAGCAGGGATCCCAGTGCCGGAACAGGGATCCCAGTGCTGGAGCAGGGATCCCAGTCCCAGGGCAGGGATCCCAGTCCCAGAGCAGGGATCCCAGTGCTGGAGCAGGGATCCCAGTCCCAGGGCAGGGATCCCAGTGCCGGAACAGGGATCCCAGTGCTGGAGCAGGGATCCCAGTCCCAGGGCAGGGATCCCAGTGCTGGAGCAGGGATCCCAGTCCCAGGGCAGAGATCCCAGTGCTGGAGCAGGGATCCCAGTCCCAGAACAGGGATCCCAGTGCTGGAGCAGGGATCCCAGTCCCAGGGCAGGGATCCCAGTGCTGGAGCAGGGATCCCAGTCCCAGGGCAGGGATCCCAGTGCTGGAAAAGGGATCCCAGTGCTGGAACAGGGATCCCAGTCCCAGAACAGGGATCCCAGTGCTGGAGCAGGGATCCCAGTGCTGGGGCAGGGATCCCAGAACAGAGATCCCAGTGCTGGAGCAGGGATCCCAGTCCCAGAACAGAGATCCCAGTCCTGGAGCAGGGATCCCAATCCCGGACCAGTGATCCCAGTTCCAGAACAATGATCTCAGTCCCAGTCCAGTGATCCCAGTCCCAGAGCAGCAATCCCAGTCCCAGAACAGCGATCCCGATCCCAGCCAGCATTCCCAGTCCCAGTCCAGTGCTCCCAGTCGGACCCCAGTGCTCCCAGTCTGACCCCAGTGCTCCCAGTCCCCCCTTTGGGTGCCCCCTGACCCCCCTGACCCCCCTGTGCCCCCTCCCCAGCAATACCAGGCCGCCCTCCGTGCTCACGGCGCCGGCAAAGCCGTGGATCTCTCGGAGCTGCCGGTTCCCCCGGGTACGTTCCTGCTTCCCATCCCGTGGGTTTGGGGTGGGGTGGGGGGCCAGGAAAATCCCATTCCCACTGGGATCTCCCCCCCTCCCCTCCCCTTTTCCAGGCTTTCCCCCCATCCAGGGCACGGAGATCCCGGCAGAGCCCAGCATTTCCGGGATGCTGGAGGCGGCCCTGAAGCTGACGGAGCAGGAGGAGCAGCAGGAGGAGGAGGAGGAGGAGGAAGAGGAAGAAAAGGGAGACACCAAAGCAGCCAAGGTGGGATTTGGAGCACCCAGGGAGTTTGGGGACGTGCAGGAATCACATTCCCAGGGATTCTCCTCCATCCCATTTCTCCACATCCAGCCCAGCTCTCCTCCTCCCAAACAACCGCCGCCGCCACCGCCAGCCCGGAATTCCCAACTCCCAAACGCCCCGGCCGCCAAACCTGCTGGGAAAGGTACCAAAAAAAAAAAAAAAAGGACTGAGAGGGATATTTGGGTGAGAGGGAAGCACCCTGGGGTGATTCCCCTCCTTCTCCCAGCCCAGCAGCAGCTGGAATTCCTGGAGCTGAGGAGGAGGCAGCTGGCTCAGGCCGCGCTCCGGGCCAAGCGCCGCAACGACCTGGAGGGAGCCAAGCTGCTGCTGCGCCGGGCCAAGGGCATCGAGGGGCTGATCGGGGCCGCCCGCGGGGGGCTGCCCGTGGACATCGCGCAGGTCAGTGGGGCAGGGGGGCTGTCTGTCTGTCTGTCTGTGGGGGTCTGTCTGTCTGTCTGTCTGTCTGCCCGTGGACATCGCACAGGTCAGTCAGGCAGGGGGGTCTGTCTGTCTGTCTGTCCGGTGGAGATCCCAGATCCTGTCCCTCTCGTGGGGGTTTCGCTTCTCTTGGATCCCATTGCCCCCATGGGATCCCAAATCCCTGCTCCTGTTGGATCCCATCCCTGATCCCACAGGATCCCAAATCCCTGCTCCTCAGATCTCATGGGATCCCGTCCCCGTTTCGCTTCTTGGATCTCACAGGATCCCAAATCCCTGCTCCACAGATCCCACGGGATCCCAGATCCCTGCTCCTGTTGGATCCCATACCTGTTTCACTCCTCGGATCCTACAGGATCCCAGATCCCTGCCCCTCAGATCCCTGCCCCATTTCAGATCCCACGGGATCCCAAATCCCTGCTGCTTGGATCCCCGTCCCCCTTTCTTTCCTCAGATCCCACGGGATCCCAGATCCCTGCTCCTCAGATCCCACGGGATCCCAGATCTCTGCTCCTGTTGGATCCCATCCCCGATCCCACAGGATCCCAAATCCCTGCCCCTCGGATCCCTGCCCCATTTCAGATCCCACAGGATCCCAGATCCCTGCCCCTCGGACCCCTGCCCCATCCCCGATCCCACAGGATCCCAGATCCCTGCCCCTCAGATCCCTGCCCCATTTCAGATCCCACAGGATCCCAGATCCCTGCCCCTCAGATCCCTGCCCCATCCCCGATCCCACAGGATCCCCGATCCCCCCACAGGTCCCCGAGGTGCCCCTGGACGGGGCCGAGTTCGAGCTGGGGCCGGGCAGGGGGGTCCCGATGCCCCCCGAGGCCGCCAAGATCTTCCTGCAGCTGGCGGGGGCCCTCAGGAGGCAGCACCAGGTGAGGCTGAGAAACCCCCCAAAAAAAGAGGGGGAACCCCAAAAAGAGGGGAAACCCCCCAAAAATGGGGGATCAGTAAAAAAAAAGAGGGGAAACCCCAAAAAAAGAGGGGTAACCCCAAAAAAAGAGGGGTAACCCCCCCAAAAAATGGGGGATCAGTAAAAAAAAAGAGGGGAAACCCCAAAAAAAAGAGGGGAAACCCCCCAAAAATGGGGGATCAGTTAAAAAAAAAGAGGGGAAACCCCCCAAAAAATGGGGGATCAGTAAAAAAAAAGAGGGGAAACCCCAAACAAAGAGGGGTAACCCCCCAAAAATGGGGGATCAGTAAAAAAAAACGAGGGGAAACCCCCAAAAAAGAGGGGGAAACCCCAAAAAAAGAGAGGGGGAACCCCCCCAAAAAATGGGGGATCATTAAAAAAAAAGAGGGGCAGCCCCAAAAAAAGAGGGGAAACCCCAAAAAAAGAGGGGAAACCCCCCAAAAATGGGGGATCAGTAAAAAAAAAGAGGGGAAACCCCAAAAAAGAGGGGGAACCCCAAAAAAAGAGGAGGAACCCCCCCAAAAACCCAGGGTAGGGTCCCCAAAAGCGGGGGGAGTGTCCCCAGGAATTGGGGGGCCTGGGGCAGCACCCCGGAGAGGGGAGCTGCAGGAGGTTGGATGGATGGATGTGGAAAAAAACTTCCTGCTCTTCCTCCTTTTCCTCTTCTTGTCCCTCTTCTCCTTTTTCCTCTTTTAATTCCTTTTTCTCTTTATTCCATTTCCCTTTTCTCTTTTTATCTCTTTCCTTCCTTCCTTCCTTCCTTCCTTCCTTCCTTCCTTCCTTCCTTCCTTCCTTCCTTCCTCCTTCCTTCCTTCCTTCCTTCCTTCCTTTTCCTCCTCCTTTTTCTTTTCCCTTTTCTCCTTTTATCATTTTTCTTTCTTTCCTTTTGTCTCTTCCTTTTCCCTTTTCTCTTCTTTTTTTCTTTCCTTCTTTCTCTTTTTTCCCTTCCTTTTCTTCTTCTGCCTCCTCCCTCACTCTTCCTCCTCCTCCTCTTCTTTGTTTTCCTCTTCTTGTCCCTCTTCCCCGTCACCTTTTTCCTCTTTCTGTTCCTTTTTCTCCTTATCCCTCTTCCTTTTCCCTTTTCTCCTTTTCTCTTTCTTTCCTTCTTTTTCCTTTTTCTCTTCCTTTTCCCTTTTCTCCTTTTCTCTTTCTTTCCTTTTTCTTCCCTTTGTTCTGTTTCTTTTTTTCTTTCTTTTCTTTTCTTTTCTTTTCTTTTCTTTTCTTTTCTTTTTCTTTTCTTTTCTTTTCTTTTCTTTTCTTTTCTTTTCTTTTCTTTTCTTTTCTTTTCTTTTCTTTTTTCCCTTTCTCGTTTCTTTTCTTTTCTTTTCTTTTCTTTTCTTTTCTTTTCTTTTCTCTTCTCTTCTCTTCTCTTCTCTTCTCTTCTCTTCTCTTCTCTTCTCTTCTCTTCTCTTCTCTTCTCTTCTCTTCTCTTCTTTTCTCTTTTCTTTCTCCCTTTCTCTCTTCTTTTCTCTCTCTTTCTTTCTCTTTTTATTCTTTCTTTCTTTCTTTCTTTCTTTCTTTCTTTCTTTCTTTCTTTCTTTCTTTCTTTTCCTTCCTTCCTTCCTTCCTTCCTTCCTTCCTTCCTTCCTTCCTTCCTTCCTTCCTTCCTTCCTTCCTTCCTTCCTTCCTGTCTCTTCCTCTTCCTCTTCTCTTCCTTCTCCTTATTTCTTTATTTTTTCCTTTTTCTCCTTTTCTCCTTTTCTTTTCTTTCCTTTTTTCTCTTCCTTTTCCCTTTTATCCTTTTTTCTTTCTTAACTTCCTCCTTTTTCTCTTCCTTTTCTTTTCCTCCTCCTCCTCCTCCTCCTCCCCCCCAGATGTGCCTCACCTACTCCCGACAATTCGCTCACCTGGGGAACATCTCCGAGACCACCAGGTGAGCCCTGGGGAGGGGGGATGGGATCTTCCTCCTCCTCTGAGGAAGAGGAGGCTGATCCCAGCCTGGGGGGGGGGGGGGGGATGGGGGGGGGTCTCACCTGTCCAGGTGTGTCTCTGCCCCCGCCCAGGTGTGAGGCGCTGGCCGAGGAGTGCCGGCGGCACATGGAGACCCTGCGGAGGGAGCACGGCCGGGGGGGCCCGCCCCCGACAGCCCGCTACGAGCAGAGAACCTTCAGCGTCGTCAGGTGAGGGGGGCGCACCTGGGGGGGCGGGGCTGGCACCTGGGGGGCGGGGCTGGCAGTGGGGGGCGGGGCTGGCAACTAGGGGGGTGTGGCTGGCACCTGGGGGGGTGGGGCTGGCACCTGGGGGGCGTAGCTGGCGTTTGGGAGGGCGTGGCTGGCACCTGGGGGGGCGTGGCTGGCACCTGGGGGGTGCACCTGGGGGGCATGGCTGGCAGCTGGGTGGCGGGGCTGACACCTGGGAGGACAGGGCTGGCACCTGGGGGGGTGGGGCTGGCACCTGGGGGGCGGGGCTGACACCTGGGGGGGCGTGGCTGGCATATGGGAGGGCGGGGCTGGCACCTGGGGGGGTGTGGACTGGCACCTGGGAGGGCGTGGCTGGCAGTGGGGGGGCGTGGCTGGCACTAGGGGGGCGTGACTGGCAGCGGGTGGGGCGTGGCTGGCACCTGGGGGGTGCGGCTGGGGGCGTGACTTGCACTGAGGGGCTCACCTGGAGGGCGTGGCTGGCACCTGGAGGGTGGGTAACACCTGGGGGGGCGTAGCTGGCACTTGGAGGGAAAGGTGTGGGGCTCACCTGGGGGCGTGGCTAACACCTGGGAGGGAAAGGTGTGGGGCTCACCTGGGGGGCGTGGCTAACACCTGGGAGGGAAAAGTGTGCAAATTATCTGGGGTGGGGGCTCACCTGGGGAGGCACATCTGGAGTGGGGGGTGGGGGCTCACCTGGCCTGACAGGCTCCTCCCCCTCTCACCTGTAGGATGTTCCCGGAGCTGAGCAGCAGCGACCTGGAGCTGGGGATAGAGAGAGGGATCGGGCTGCCCGTGCCCGCAGGTGAGGGGCTGGGGCAGGTGGGCAACTGGGAACGGGGCAACTGGGAATGGGGAGTGGGGCAGGTGGGCAACTGGGAACGGGGCAACTGGGAACGGGGAATGGGGCAACTGGGAATGGGGGCTGGGGCGGGTGGGAAACTGGGACTGGGGCAACTGGGAACGGGGCAGGTGGGCAACTGGGAATGGGGCAGGTGGGATTGGGGCAACTGGGAATGGGGAATGGGGCAGGTGGGAAACTGGGAACGGGGCAACTGGGATTGGGATCTGGGGCAGGTGGGAAACTGGGACTGGGGTAACTGGGAATGGGGCCTGGGGTAACTGGGAATGGGGCCTGGGGCAACTGGGAATGGAGGCTGGGGCAGGTGGGAAACTGGGACTGGGGTAACTGGGAACCGGGCAGGTGGGAAACTGGGAACGGGGTCTGGGGTAGGTGGGAAACTGGGATTGGGGAGTGGGCAGCTGGGAATGGGGGGTGGGGTAACTGGGAATGGGGAGTGGGGTAACTGGGATTGGGGAGTGGGGCAACTGGGAACGGGGTCTGGGCAGGTGGGCAACTGGGAATGGGGACTGGAGCAACTGGGAACGGGGCCTGGGCCAGGTGGGATTGGGGATTTGGGATCTGGGTCTGGGCTCTGGGCCAGGTGGGATTGGGGATTTGGGAGCCGGCTCTGGGCTCTGGGCCAGGTGAGGCTGCCAGGCCCCTGCACACCTGTCCCCCAGGTGTGGCCCCCGGTGACCTGGACACCTTCGTGCGCTTCGAGTTCCCCCACCCCAGCGGTGGTGAGCGGTGACACCCCCGGGGACCCTCCCCCCGTGTCCCCTCCTCCGTGTCCCCCCCCCGGGACCCCCTCCCCAAATTGTCCCCCCTGACTCCCCCCACCCCCCCCAACACAGGAGGAAGCGCAGCGGGACAAGACCAGCGTGGTCAAAAACACCGATTGTCCCGGTACAGCCGGGGGGTTTGGGGGTGTCCCTGGGAATTTGGGGGTGTCCCTGGGAATTTGGGGTGTCCCTGGGGCTGGGAGGTGTCCCTGAGAATTTTGGGGTGTCCCCGGGAATTTGGGGTGTCCCCGGGTCTGGGGGTGTCCCTGGGAATTTGGGGTGTCCCCAGGGCTGGGGGTGTCCCTGGGGGCTGGGGGTATCCGGGGTGTCCCTGGGAATTTGGGGTTTCCCTGGAGCTGGGGGTGTCCCTGGGGCTGGGGGTGTCCCTGGGAATTTGGGGTGTCCCTGGGAATTTGGGGGTGTCCCTGGGAATTTGGGGTGTCCCTGGGAATTTGGGGGTGTTCCTGGGAATTTGGGGTGTCCCTGGGTCTGGGGGTGTCCCTGGAGCTGGGGTGTCCCCAAGCTGGGGGTGTCCCTGGAAATTTGGGGGTGTTCCTAGGAATTTGGGGGTGTCCCCAGGGCTGGGGGTGTTCCTGGGAATTTTGGGGTGTCCCTGGGAATTTGGGGGTGTTTCTGGAATTTGGGGTGTCCCTGGGGCTGGGGGTGTCCCCAGGGCTGGGGGTGTCCCCGGGAATTTGGGGTGTCCCTGGGTCTGGGGGTGTCCCCAGGGCTGGGGGGTGTTCCTGGATCTGGGGGGTGTTCCCGGGTCTGGGGGTGTCCCTCGGAATTTGGGGTGTCCCCAGGGCTGGGGGTGTCCCTGGGGGCTGGGGGTATCCGGGGTGTCCCTGGGAATTTGGGGTTTCCCTGGAGCTGGGGGTGTCCCTGGAGCTGGGGGTGTCCCCAAGCTGGGGGTGTTCCTGGGAATTTGGGGGTGTCCCCGGGAATTTGGGGGTGACCCTGGGGCTGGGGTGTCCCTGGGAATTGGGGCGTGTCCCCGGGAATTTGGGGGTGTCCCTGGGTCTGGGGGTGTCCCCAGGAATTTGGGGGTGTCCCGGAGCTGGGGGTGTCCCCGGGGGTCACTGACTCCCCTCTCCCTCTCCCCCTCCCCAGAATTCCGGGCGCGGTTCCGGCTGCGGCTGCTCCGGGGGCACCGGGGGCTGCGCCGGCTCCTCAGCTCCCGCGGGATCAAGTTCGAGGTGACCCAGAAAGGGTACGGGGGGGGAAACTGGGGGAGGGAAAAACCCTATGGAAAACCCTATGGAAAAACCCTATGGGAAAACCCTATGGAAAAACCCTATGGAAAACCCTAGGGAAAAACCCTATGGGAAAACCCTATGGAAAACCGTATGGGAAAACCCTAGGGAAAAACCCTATGGGAAAACCCTATGGAAAACCGTATGGGAAAACCCTAGGGAAAAACCCTATGGGAAAACCCTATGGAAAACGCTAGGGAAAAACCCTATGGAAAACCCTAGGGAAAAACCCTATGGGAAACCCTATGGAAAACCCTATGGGAAACCCTAGGGAAAAACCCTATGGAAAAACCCTATGGAAAAGCCTATGGGAAGACCCTATGGAAAACCCTATGGGAAAACCCTATGGGAAAAACCCTATGGAAAACCCTAGGGAAAACCCTATGGGAAAACCCTATGGAAAACCCTATGGAAAAACCCTATGGAAAACCCTATGGAAAAACCCTATGGAAAAACCTATGGGAAAACCCTATGGAAAACCCTAGGGAAAACCCTATGGAAAACCCTAGGGAAAAACCCTATGGGAAAACCTATGGGAAAACCCTATGGAAAACCCTATGGAAAACCCTATGGAAAAACCCTAGGGAAAACCCTATGGAAAAACCCTAGGGAAAAACCCTATGGGAAAACCCTATGGAAAACCCCATAGGAAATGTGAGAAACGTTGGGAATGACTTGGGAAGTGACATGGAAGATGCAGGGAATAGGAAAAGGAATAGGAAAGTGCAGAAAACCCAGAAAGGGAATGGGGGGGAATTCAGGAAGGGAATGACCCTATGGAAAACCCTTTGGAAAAACCCCTGGAGGAAATGTGGGAAAGGTTGGGAATGACTGGGGAAATGACCTGGAAAACTTGGAAGATGCAGGGAAGAGGAAAAGGAATAGGAAAGTACAGAAAACCCAAAAAGGGTCTGGGGGAATTCAGGGAGGGAATAACCCTATGGAAAAACCCCGTAGGAAATATGGGAAATGTTGGGAATGACTGGGGAAGCCACGTGGAAGATGCAGGGAATAGGAAAAGCAGCGTGGGAAAGGCGGAAAGTACCAAAAACTGGGAAAAAAAACAGTGCAGGAATTGTGGAAAACACAACGGGAAGTGCAGAAAAGATGGGAAACAAGACATAAAACAGCTCGGGGAAGAGAAAACAGGGAGAGGGGCTGGGGAATCCTGACGGGTCCGGGTGAGGAGCTGCCGGAGGGGGCGAAAGGCGACTCCAGCGCAGCCATTCCCGGTTTTCTCGGGACGTTCCCGGGGCAGGGGTTCCTCCCCGCGGGGTCAGAGGGTGATGCTGACCCCCGGGCCCGCTCCCCAGGGGGCTGTTCCGGCCGGAGCGGGCTCTGGGCTCGGCGCAGCTGCGGCTGGAGGGGCTGGAGGGAGCCTGCGAGCTCCGGAGCAGCTGGAGGTGAGGGCGGGGGGGTTTGACATCGGGACCCCCTGCCCGGGACCCCAACACCGGGACCCCCAACACTGGGACCCCCTGCCCGGGACACGGGCTGATCCCCCAGGACCCCCAACACCGGGACCCCCTGCCCGGGACCCCCTGCCCGGGACCCCCTCACCAGCACCCCCTGCCCGGGACCCCAACACCGGGACCCCCAACATCGGCCCGAGACACGGGCTGATCCCCGAGACCCCCTGCCTGGGATCCCCTGCCCGGGACCCCAACACCGGGACCCCCAACATGGGCACCCCCTGCCCAGGACACGGGCTGATCCCCGGGACCCCCTGCCCAGGACCCCTGCCCGGGACCTCTGCCCGGGACCCCAACACCGGCAGCCCCTGCCCGGGACCCCCTGCCCGGGACCCCAACACCGAGACCCCCAACACCGGGACCCCCAACATGGGCACCCCCTGCCCGGGACACGGGCTGATCCCCGGGACACCCAACACCGGGACCCCCTGTCCGGGACCCCCTCACCAGCACCCCCTGCCCGGGACCCCCCTCGCTGGGACCCCCTGTCCGGGACCCCAACACCGGGACCCCCTGCCCGGGACCCCTTGCCCGAGACCCCCTCACTGACACTGCCTGCCTGGGACACAGGCTGATGCCTGTCCGGGACCCCAACACGGGCACCCCCTGCCCGGGACCCCCCTCACTGGGACCCCCTGCCCGGGATCCCCAACACCGGGACCCCCTGCCCGGGATCCCCCAACACCAGCAACCCCTGCCCGGGGCACGGGCTGATCCACGGGACCCCTTGCCTGAGACCCCAAACACGGGTACCCCCTGCCCGGGACCCCCTGCCCGGGACCCTCTGCCCAGAACACCGGGGGTCCCCGGCGTTCCCGAGGCTTCCTGGTGCTCCCAAATGCGCCTCGATCCCGGTGCTTCCCGGTGCTTCCCGGTGCTTCCCGGTGCTCCCCGCCCCTCCCTCCCGTGGCAGCTCATTCCCGCTCCCAGGACATTCCCAACCCCTCTCCCGGTGTCCATCCCTGCCTTTCCAATGTCCATCCCGGTGTCCATCCCTGCCTTTCCCAATGTCCATCCCGGTGTCCATCCCTGCCTTTCCCAATGTCCATCCCGGTGTCCATCCCTGCCTTTCCCGGTGTCCATCCCGGTGTCCATCCCGGTGTCCATCCCTGCCTTTCCCGGTGTCCATCCCGGTGTCCATCCCAGTGTCCATCCCCGCCCTCTCCCGGTGTCCATCCCGGTGTCCATCCCGGTGTCCATCGCTCTCCCGGTGCCCGCAGCTCCTGGACGGGCGGCGCCGGACGGGCGGGCGCTTGGAGGTTTGGGTGCGGATCCGGGAGCCGCTGGGAGCTCAGCGGCAGCTGGAGCCGCGCTCCGAGCGCTGGCTGGTGCTGGAGCCGGCGGCCGAGGCCACGGTGAGTGCCGGGATCCCACCGGGATCCACCCCGGGATTCCACCGGGATCCACCCCGGGATTCCACCGGGATCCAACCCGGGATATCCACTCCGGGATCCAACCCGGGATCCACCCCAGGATTCCACCCCTGGCATCCCACCCTGGGATCCCACCCCCGGGATTCCACCGGGATATCCACCCCGGAATCCCATCCCCGGGATTCCACCCCAGGATCCCATCCCCGGGATTCCACCGGGATCCCCACCCCGGGATCCCACCCCGGGATCCCACCCCCGGGATCCCACCGGGATATCCACCCTGGAATCCTACCCCCGGGATCCCACCCCCGGGATCCACCCCGGGATCCCCACCCCGGGATCCCACCCCCGGGATTCCACCAGGATCCAAGCCGGGATCCCCACCCCCGGCATTCCACCGGGATCCCACCCCCGGGATCCCACCCCAGGATCCCACCCCGGGGGTGTGTGGCACCCACCCGGGATTCTGACCCGGAGCTCCTCCCGCTCCAGGTCAGCCTTCCCAAAGCGGCCCCGAAGGACGGGAACAACCGGTGAGGGCTGGAAGTGGGGTGGGGGAAAAACCGGGAATTCCGGCGGGAAACGATCGTTCTGGGGGAGGGGGGTTGGGGTGGGAAGGTCTGGGACCGCCCACTGTGCCCCTTGGGACCCCTCAGTGCCCTTTGGGACTCCCCCCAATCCCCCTTGGGACCCCCCCAGTCCCCCTTGGGACCCCCCAGTGCCCCTTGGGACCCCTCAGTGCCCCTTGGGACCCCCCCAGTGCCCCTTGGGACCCTCAGTACCCCTTGGGACCCCCCTTAGGACCCCCCAATCCCCCTTGGGACCCCCCCAGTGCCCCTGGGACCCCTCAGTGCCCCTTAGGACCCCCCCAGTCCCCCTTGGGACCCCCCAGTGCCCCTTGGGACCCCTCAGTGCCCCTTGGGACCCCCCCAGTGCCCCTTGGGACCCTCAGTACCCCTTGGGACCCCCCTTAGGACCCCCCAATCCCCCTTGGGACCCCCCCAGCGCCCCTTGGGACCCCCCCAGTGCCCCTTGGGACCCCCCCAGTGCCCCTTAGGACCCCCCAATACCCCTTGGGACCCCCCCAGTGCCCCTTAGGACCCCCCAATCCCCCTTGGGACCCCCCCAGTGCCCCTTAGGACCCCCCAGCGCCCCTTGGGACCCCCCCAGCGCCCCTTGGGACCCCCCCAGTGCCCCTTGGGACCCTCCCAGTGCCCCTTGGGACCCCTCAGTGCCCCTTGGGACCCCCCCCAGTGCCCCTTGGGACCCCCGCAGTCCCCCTTGGGACCCCCCCCAGTGCCCCTTGGGACCCCCCCCCATCCCCCTTGAGACCCCCCCAGTCCCCCTTGAGACCCCACAGTGCCCCTTGAGACCCCCCCCAATCCCCCTTAGGACCCCCCCAATCCCCCTTAGGACCCCCCAGTCCCCCTCAGGACCCCTCCTCCACCATCCCAGGCCCTCTCTGGTTTTTCCAGGGGAGGGGTCTCACGCCCCCACCCCCCCCCCCTCTCCCCAGAGCCTCCCCGACCCTCCCCAGCCTCAACCTGCTGCTCTTCGACCGCGAGCGCCTGGAGCGGAAGGTGAGAGGGCTGGGGGGGGGCTCTGGGGTGGGGTGGGGGGGCAGAGACCCCCGAGGAACCCCCCCCTGACCCCCTCCCCAAATTTCTCCCCCCCCCAGATGCTGCCCTTGGGTCGCGCCGGGCGCCCGGTGCCCCCCGAGCTGCGGCAGCAGCACCAGGAGCTGCTCCGGCGCATCCAGGGGCTGCGGGCGCGGCTGCAGGCAGGGGACCCCCGCTTCCGGATGGGTGAGACCCTCCCCCCCCCAAAAAAAAATCCTCCCCTTTATCTATTATTGTTTTATTTTTTTATTATTTTTTAAATTTTTTAAATTTTTTTTTTCCCCCCCAGAGTACGCTGAGCACCTGGAGCGGCACCTGAGGCTCTACACGGAAGCCGCCCGGCGCCTCGGCACCCAGGGGGAGCGGGTGAGACCCCCGACCCAAAAAAAAACCCAAAAAAACCCCTGAGCCCCCCCCGGGGGGAACCCCCAGACCCTCCTGGACAACCCCAGACCCTCCCAGATCCCGGTGTCCTGCCCCAAAAATCCCTGGACCAACCCCAAACCCCAATTCCTGCTGCCTTCCTAAATTCCTGATGCCTCCTAAGTTCCTGCTGCCCCCCAACTCTGATATCCCCCAAATCCTTGTCCCCAAATTTTTGGTGCCCCCCCCAAACCTTCCTCAGCCCCCCCAAATCCCGGTGTCCCACCCCAAAAATCCCTGGACCAACCCCAAACCCCAATTCCTGGTGCCTTCCTAAATTCCTGCTGTACCCCCCACCCCTAAGTTCCTGCTGCCCCCTAAATTCCTGATGCCCCCCCCCCCCCAAATTCTTGTCCCCCAAATTCTTGGTGCCCCCCCAAACCTTCCCCAGTCCCCCCAAATTCTGCTGTCCCACCCCAGAAATCCCTGGACCAACCCCAATTCCTGGTGCCCCCCTAAATTCCTGATGCCCCCCCAAATTCTTGTCCCCCAAACTCTTGGTGTCCCCCCAAACCTTCCCCACACCCCCAAATCCTGGTGACCCCCCCAAATTCTTTGATGTGACCCCCTAATTCTTGCTGCCCCCCCAACCCTGCTGCCCCCCAAATTCTTGGTGCCCCTCCAAACCTTCCCCACCCCCCCCAAATCCCGGTGACCCCCAAATTCTTTCATATGACCCCCAAATTCTTTGATGTGACCCCCAAATTCCTGCTGCCCCCCCAACCCTGACACCCCTCCCCCCAAATTCCTGCTGCCCTCCCCAACCCTGAGGGTGAATTTTGGGCCCCCCCCCCCCCAGGAGGCTGCCAAGGAGGCTCTGTACAAGCGGAACCTGGTGGAGAGCGAGGTGAGGACCCCCCAAGATGGGGGGGGGTGGGATTTGGGGGTCTCCCAGCCCCCCCCCTGCCCCCCCCCTCACTGTAATTTTCTCTTCCAGCTCCAGAAGCTCCGTGGATGAAGCCCCCTCCCCACCTTGCCCTCCCCTCCCGGGGCTGGGACCACCCAGCTGGGGGTCCTGGGAGGCTCAGAGGACCCCTCCCCTTGTTTTTGGGGTGGGGGGGGCTCTGGGAACACCCCCCACCCCCCCCTCCCCCATGCCCACTGTGACAATCACAGGGATCAGAGCTGCTACGTCCCCCCCCCTGCTGCCCCCGGGGTGATGCTGACCCCCCCCCAATAACAGGGTGACACTGACCCCCCCAATGTGACACTGACCCCCCCCCCAATAACAGGGTGACACTGACCCCCCCAATGTGACACTGACCCCCCCCCAATAACAGGGTGACACTGACCCCCCCAATGTGACACTGACCCCCCCCCAATAACAGGGTGACACTGACCCCCCCCAATGTGACACTGACCCCCTCCCCAATAACAGGGTGACACTGACCCCCCCCAATAACAGGGTGACACTGACCCCCCCCAATGTGACACTGACCCCCTCCCCAATAACAGGGTGACACTGACCCCCCCAATGTGACACTGACCCCCCCTCAATGACAGGGTGACACTGACCCCCCCCAATGTGACACTGACCCCCCCCAATAACAGGGTGACACCGACCCCCCCTCCAATGTGACACTGACCCCCCCCCATAACAGGGTGATACGGACCCCCCCTCAATAACAGGGTGACACTGACCCCCCCCTCAGTGACAGGGTGACACTGACCCTCCCAATAGGGTGACACTGACCCCCCCCCCAATGTGACACCGACCCCCCCCAATATCAGGGTGACTCCGACCCCCCCTCAATGTGACACTGACCCCCCCCCCCTCAGTGACAGGGTGACACTGACCCCCCCTCAGTGACAGGGTGACATTGACCCCCCCAATGTGACACTGACCCCCCCAATGTGACACTGACCCCCCCCAATGACAGGGTGACACTGACCCCCCCCCCAATGACAGGGTGACACTGACCCCCCCTCCCCAATATCAGGGTGACACCGACCCCTCCCCACCTGGGTCCGCGTGTTCCCCCCCCCCCCCAAGCACTTTGTCCCCCACCCCCGTGTCCCCCCCACCAAAGCGGATCCCTCCCAAGTGCCTGGAGGGGAGGGGCTGTTCCGGCCGCTTTCACAAATTATAAAAAAGTTTTTAAGGAGAAAAACGCGGATTTTGGTGACTCCCGATGCGCCTCGCTCACAGCTGTCAATCACGGCCGCGGCCCCGCCCACCCCGGCCGCAGCTCCGCCCCTGCCGCTGCCTCGTCTCCATGGCAACCCCGCCAGAACGGATGGGCGCGGGCAGGAGCCAATCACATTGCGGCCGTCGGCTTCCCATTGGTCTTACCTCCGCGTGGAGGCAGGGCGCGCTGATGATTGACGGGCGATCCAGCCAATGAGATGCGCGGGCGCTGCGTCAGCGGCCAGTGGGAGCGCGGTGTGGGCGGGGCGGCGGCGGCGTGCGGCGCGCGCCGGAAGCGGCCGGTCCGGGAAAATGGCGCCGAGCTCGAAAGCGGAGCGGAGCGGCCCCGGGGGGAAACGGGGGGCGGCGGGGGGCGCTGGGCCCGGGGCCGTCCCCCGAGGCCGCCGAGAGCACCTCGTGAGGCAACTCGACCGCGTCCGGGTGAGCGGAGCGGGCTGAGGGGACGGCGGGGGCCTGAGGGAGGAGGGGGTTGTGAGGGGGCGCTGAGGCGGGAGGTGAGGGGGGGTCTCCGTGAGGGGACCCTGAGGGAGGGGTGGCGGGGCTGAGGGGACAAGTGATCCGGGCCATGGCGAGCAGCCCTGCGGGAGGAAGAGGGCAGCCTGAGGAGGCCCTGAGGGAGATTCCGACACGGTGGAGGGTCCCTGAGGGTGCCCTGAGCTGGGGGCGTCCTGTGTTTTTTTGGGGGGGGGGGCTGAGGGGTTTGGGGGTGCGGGGGAAGCCGTGGCCTGGAGGGGGGGGGCGGGGCTGTTCTCTGAGGGCTCGGGGCTGGGGGGCTGCGATGTGAGACCACCCCCGTAACCCCCCAACTTAGGGGGCACCACCCCCAGCTGTGGGGGCTGTGGGGGGTGTTGGGGTCTTCGGGGACCCCTGACCCAACAAGTGCCCCCCAGCTCAGCTCTGGCTTTTTTGGGGGGGGGCGGTGTTGGGAGATTTTGGGGGTTCGGTGGGGGTCCCTGTCCCCCCCTGCGCTGCCCCAGCT
>JAJNNQ010000427.1:0-84080 GCA_027886175.1 Phylloscopus collybita
AAACCCTAAAGAAATCTGTCAGTTCTGTGAAAATCCCCAAAATCCCGTTGGAATCCTGTTAAAAAATCGGTGAATTCCATTAAAAAAGCATCCCCCGCAAAAAAATCCAAAGAACACCCCCCCCCCCCCCAAAAAAAAATTGGTGAGTCCCATGGAAATCCAAAAAATCCCGGGAAAATCCGGTTTTAAAACCCCTTCAAAATCAAAATAAACCCCACCTCCCAAACCCTCAGAAAATGCTAAAAATCCCCAAATCCACAAAAAACAAACCACCCCCCAAACCCCACAGACCCCCCCGCCCCAAATTCCCATTTCCCCCCAGATTTCCAATGGAGGATTGCCCCAAAAAAAAACCGCAAACCTCCAAAAAACTTTAAAAAATACCTCCCCAAAAGTGCCCAAAATTTCCCAATTTTCCCCTTCTTCTCCCAGATTTCCAGGGCAGAATTGCCCACAAAAAAAAAAAATCAGAAAAATCTCTTTAAATCCCCAATTCCACCCCCCAAAAAAACCCCGAAATTCCCGATTTTCCCACATTTCCCTGGTTTTCCCCTCAGATTTCGAGGGCAGCACCGTCAGGAGCTCCCTGCACTTCAACGCTCTGGAGGCCGCCGGGGGGCGGGGCGGGGGCGGAGCTTCGCCTCAGGAGGGACCCACGGTGAGGGGAGGGGGGGGGAGGGGCAGGGCCCAGGATTCCCGCCCAAAAAAAAAGGCGGGAAACGGGGAAAATGTTTTAAAAAATCCCTTGGAAATTGGGAAAATCCCCAAAATTTCATTGAATCTGAGGGAAACCCCCCCCTCAAAATTCATTGGGATCAAGGAAATTCCCCGAAAAATTCATTTGGATTGGGGAAATCCCAAAAAAATTCACTGGGATTGGGGAAATTAAAAAAAAAAAAAAATTATTGTGGGAATGGGATAAAAGCTAAAAAGAAATTAATGGGAATTTTAGAAGAAACTTCCCTCAAAAAACTTAATAGGAATTGGGGGAAAAGCCTGAAATTAAGTGGGAAGGGGGAGGAAAAAAAGGAATTTTTTTTTGAGGGGGTTTAATGCTGGAAAATCAGGATTTTTGGGTGGAAAATGGTGGAATTTTTGGGGGAGAAACGCTGGAATTTTGGGGATTTTTTGGCGGGGGAGATAACATGGGAGTTTGGGAACTTTTGTGGTGCAAAAAAAATTTGGGGGGCTAAAACCTGGAATTTTGGGGTGTTTTGGGGATTTTTTTTTTTGTGTACAAACACGGGAGGACTTTTTGGGGTGAATAAAGGGGATTTTGGGTGAATAAAGGATATTTTTGGGGTGAATAAAGGGGATTTTGGGGATGAATAAAGGGGATTTTGGGGTGAATAAAGGGGATTTTTGGGTGAATAAAGGGATTTTGGGGTGAATAAAGGGGATTTTGGGTGAATAAAGGAGATTTTGGGGTGAATAAAGGGGATTTTTGGGTGCCCCAGGTGGACAGACGCTGCCCCAGGTGCGGGCACGAGGGGATGTGGTTCCACACCCGGCAGATGCGCTCGGCCGATGAGGGACAGACCGTGTTCTACACCTGCCCCCGCTGCAGGTGAGAGCCCAAAACAGCCCCAAAATAACCTGAAACAGCCCCAAAATAACCCCAAAAGTACTCCAAAAATACCCTGAAATAGCCCCCAAATAACCCCCAAAATAACCCAGAAACAGCCCCAAACCACCGCTAAATAAACCCCCAAAATCCTGGGACTTCCCCTCAAAATTGCTTCCCCAAAAATCCTGAAATTCCCCCCAAAATAACCCCAAAATCCCGAGATTTTCCCCAACCTCTCCCCTCCTCTTTCCCCACAGGTTGCAGGAGAAGGAAGATTCCTAAAATTTGCTTTTTTGGGGATTTTTTAAGAAGGTTTTTTTTTTATTTTGGGGGATTTTTTGGGACCGTTTTTGCTGCAGGAGGAATAAAAGCCTTTCCCCCCCTAAAGTCTGGGGTGGTTTTATGGGATTTTTTTTCATTTGTGAGACCCCAAAGGCGATCCCAGACCCTCCTTACCGTCCCGAATCGCCCCCAGCTTTGAATTGTCCCCTCCGCCCCTCCCTACCCTTCCCACAACCCCCCGCTCTTCGCACGGCGGAAGTGCTGCACACCATTTCGTACGCCGGAAGTGCCCTCATCAGGGGGACCGGATTCGTTGTTGCACTGGCCGGAAGTGAGCGCTCAATCCGGAAGTGGGGGCGGTGTCGGCCGCAGCACCGGGGGCGGCGGCGAGAGAGGCCCGGCCCTTCCCCGTTCCGCCCCCTCCTCATCCCAGTAACGGAACGGATCCTCCCAGTAACGGGACGGCTCCTCCCGGTACCGGGAGCCCCCCGGGGCCATGGCGGAGGCCGCGGACAGCGGCGGCTGCGGCACCGCCACCGTCACCGAGACCGGAACCGTTGAACCGGTGAGGGCCGCGAGTGGGGGTGGGGGGGGAACTGGGGATGGGGGTGGGGAACTGGGAATGGGGGTGGGATACTGGGAGTGGGGGTTGGGAACTGGGAAGGGTCCCTGAGGTCCCCAGTGACCCTTTGGGGACCCCAAATGACCCCCGGTGACCCCGGTGACCCCCGGTGACCCCCGGGTGACCCCAGGAGCAGCGCAGCCTGACGCTGAAGCTGAGGAAGAGGAAGCGGACAAGAAGGTCGAGTGGTCGAGCGACACCGTGGACAACGAGCACCTGGGCCGGCGCTCCTCCAAGTGTGAGAGACGGGCCCCAAATCACCCCAAAAATGTCCCAAAATGGTCCCAAAAATGGTCCCAAAATGGCCCAAAAATGTCCCTGAGATGGTCCCAAAATGTCCCTAAAGTGTCCTAAAAATGGCCCCCAAAATGGTCCCAAAATTGCCCCAAAAATGTCCCCAAAATGTCCCCCAAAAAACATCTTAAAATGTCCCCAATGGAGCCCTAAATTATCCCAGAGAATGTCCCCAAAACATCCCCAAAACGCCGCCAAATATTCCTGAGTTATCCCAAAAAACATCCCCCAAAATGCACCCAAAAATAACCCCTAAATGTCCCCAAAAACATCCCCAAAAATGTCCCCAAAATATTTCTGAGTTAACCCAAAAAAACCATCCCCAAAATGTCCGGAATTGCCCCAAAAGATCCCCCAGGGATCCCCCCCAAACCCCCCTGGAGACCCCCAGGACCCCAAAACTCCCTGAGGGGCCCCAAAATCCGCCCAACCCCCCCTGGGCCCCCCCAAACCCCAGGCCCCCCCCCCCCAAATTAACCCCTTGTTGCCCGCAGGCTGCTGCATCTACGAGAAGCCGCGGGCGTTCGACGAGAGCTCCTCGGAGAGCTCGGGGGAGGAAGAGGAGGAAGAGGAGGAGGAGGGGGGGGAGGGGGAGGGGGAGGAAGGGGCCAAGGGGGGGTCCCGGGGGGGCTGCGGGCACCAGCATTGCATCCGGGGCCACAAACGGGCCGGGGGCGCCGCGGGGGAGGGGAACCGGGGGGGGAGGGGGGAGGAAGAAACGGGACCCCCAAAGCTGCCCCACCCCAACCCGGCCCTGCCCCGCCCCCCACGGCCATGGAGCACTGAGGGGGGGGAGGGGAGGGGGGGGGGCAAAGCGCAGCCCCCTCCTCGTGCCCATCCCCCACACACGGACACTGCTGGGGGCTCGGGGGGGGGGAGGGGTGGGCAGGGAATCTGGGGTTTGGCCCAAAATTCCGGGGTTTGGCTCCGAGGTTTTGGGGCTTTGGCACTGAAATTCCAGGGTTTTTAGCCCAAAATTCCAGGGGTTTTAATCTCGAAATTCGGGGTTTAGCCCAAAAATTCGGGGGGTTGAGCCCTAAATATTCCAGGGGTTTAGTGCCAACGATCTTGGTGATTCAGCGTCACAATTCTGGAGTTTTAGCCCCGAAATTCCCGAGTTTTAACCCCCCCATTCCAGAGTTTTAGCGTTGAAAATTCAGGCTTTGAAGCCAAAATTCTGAGGGTTTGGTGTCAAATTTCCGGGGTTTTAGCACCAAAATTCCAAGGCTTTTGCCCCAAAATCTCGGATTTTCAGCCCAAAATTCCCCCTCCCCGTCCTAAATTTCAATGGCTGGGATTGAGGCCCAGACCACCCCCCCTCCAAAAAAAAATCACACCCTGGGCACACCTGGCCACGCCCAAATCCCACCCGGACACGCCCAAAACGACACCGGGACCCCTCCAAAATCGCCCCTCCCCCACCCCAACCCCCCTCTCCCACCACCCGGGGGGGGATTTTGGGGTCCCCTCCCCCCCCAAAAAGGGACATTAAAGGTGACACCTGTGACTCGGAGGTGACTTGGGGGGGAGGGGTTTATTTGGGGGGAGGGGCGGGGCTGGGGGGTCCCGCGGGGGGTGGGGGAGGGGCGGCGCCGTCCGCTCGCAGTTTGGCTCCGAGGCTGTGGGGACAAAAATGGGGGGGGGGAGGGGAAATGTCACCAAAAAGGGACGGGGGGGGGGGACACACAAAAATCCCCCAAAAATCGGGGGAGTGGGAGGGGCCCCGCGAGTGACAAAAACAGAAAATGTCACCCCCCAAAAATGTCACCGGGCCGGGCGGGGGAGGGGCGGGGCCCCCCCGGGGTGGGGACATCGAGGTCACCTGCGGGGTGTGGTGACAACACCTGCGGGGGGGCGGGGGACAGGTTGGCCTCGGCACGTGAGGGGAGGGGACACCCCAAAAGCGCCCCCGGGGATCCCTAAAATCCCCTCCCCGCCCCCGGGTTTGTTTTGGGGATCCCAAAGTTCCCAAATCCCCTCGGAGCCCCGCCCCCCAAATCCCCCCGATTATCCCCAAATTCCCCCCAAATCCCCCCCGAGTCCCCTCCGTGTCCCCAAATCCCACCCCCAAACTCCCAAATCCCCAAATCTCACCCCAAATCTCACCTGCACTGCCGCTCCCCGCTGTCCCCTCTGCTGTCCCCAAGTCCCCTCCGTGTCCCCAACCCCCGAATCCGCGGTCCCTCACCTGCACCGCCGCTCTCTGCTGTTCCCTCTCCGTGTCCCCAAACAGCCCAAATCCCACCCCAAACCCCAAATCCCACCCCAAATCCCCTCCGTGTCCCCTTCCCCCGGTCTCCCCTGCCCCTCCTGACTCTGCCGTCCCTTCTCTCCCCTCCCGTGTCCCCAAAAACCCCCGAATCTCCCCCCAAATCCCCCCGATCCCGATCTCCCCTGCACCTCCTGGCTCTCCACTGTCCCCTCCCGTGTCCCAAACCCCCAAAATCCCCGAATCTCCCCCCAAATCCCCCTCACCCCAGTCTCACCTGCCCCTCCTGGCTCTCCGCCGGTCCCTCCCGTGTCCCCAAATCCCTTCCCGTGTCCCCAAAACCCCCGAATTTCCCCCCAAATCCCCCCGATCCCGGTCTCACCTGCCCCTCCTGGCTCTCCGCCGCACCGCCGCTCCGCTCCCGCGCTGTCCCCGCCGCTGTCCCCGGTGTCCCCTCCGGTGTCCCCCGCCAGCCTCCGCACGATCCGCGCCTCCACGCCAGCGCCACCGCGGTGCGGACGCGGCCGGGCGGGCAGGGCCGGCGACACTGGGGACACGCGGGGCTCGGGGGACACTCGGGGCTCGGGGGACAGCCCGGAGGGGACACGGGAGGGGACACGGGGGGAGGAGGAGGAGGGGACAGCAGGCAGCGGCGGCAGCAGCTGTGCTCGCACGGCAGCAGCACCGGGTCCCGCACGGGGCTCCCGCAGCGCGGGCAGAGCGTGGCCCGGGCCAGCAGCGCCAGGGAGCCCCGGAGGGGCGGCCCCGAGGGCGGCATGGCCGGGACGGAGAGGGGACGGAGAGGGGACGGAGAGGGGACAGCGGTGGCACCGCTGGGACAGGCGGGACAGGGGCGGGGACAGCGCTGGGAAGGGGCGGGGACGGGAGAGAGATAAACACGGAGAGCGACACGGGAATTCGGGATTTTTGGAATTGGGGAATTCGGGAATGGGACAGACACAACCACGGGAATGGGGGGACAGCGAGGGACGCGAGAGGGACGCGGGAATTTGGGAAATTCGGGAATTTGGGAACGGGAACGGCACCAGCACGGGGACACGGAGGGACATTGGAATCCGGGGAGGGGACGCGGGAATGTCCGGGGTGGGGACTCGGGAATCTGGGGACACGGAGGGACATTGGAATGTGGTGACACGGACAGGAGGGGACAGGAGGGGACAGAGGGACAGGAGGGGACAGAGCCACGGACACGGCGCCACGCGGGGTCCCCAAGAGGGAGGGGTCCCCAAAAATGTCCCCAAAGTGGGGGACGACACAGAAAAGGGGGTCCCTAAAGGATCCTGAAAGGGGGGGAGAGGTCCATGGAGCGGGTCCCAGAAATGTCCCAAACGGGGAGGGGACTCCCCAAAACGTGTCCCCAAAGGGGGGGAGGGGGGGGGGGGGCACCCCAAAAACCTCCCCAAGGAGGCTCCGCCCCCTCCCCGCCGAGAGTCACGTGCTCCTCAAGCGAGGCCACGCCCACTCCAAGCGCTGACCAATAGGAAGCCTCGGCCACGCCCAGGAGTGGGACAAGATGGCGGCGCCCGTGAGGGACCGGGAGGCGCTGCAGAGGCTCAGTTACCTGTTCCAGGTGAGGCGCGGGGCCAAATCCCCCCCAAAAAACCCCAAAATGCCCCCCAAAGCCCCAAATTCTCCCGATTTCTCTCGGCAGGCCGCGCACTGGGCGCTGCCGCGGAGCCCGGGCCTGGCGCGGTTCTACTGCAGCACGCAGCGAGCGGCGGCGCGGCGGCTGGTGCTGAGGATGTGCGGGTTCCGGGAAATTTGGGGGTTTTGGGGGGATTTGGGGGTTTTATGAGGATTTTGGTTTTTTTGGGGGAGGTTTCAAGGGTTTTTGGGGAGAATTTGGGGGGTTGGGGCATTTTGGTTTCTTTGGGGGAGTTTTGTGGGGGTTTAGGGGAATTTTAGGGGATTTAATGGGGGATTTTAGGGGAATCGAAGGATTTTTTGGTTTTGGTTTTTTTTGTAGGGATTTCAGGGAAATTTTGGGGGGTCTGAGGTGATTTTGGGTGGTTATCTGGGAATTCGAGACAACTTTGTGCTCTTTAAGGGTGACGTTTCGAGGTAACTTTGGGGTGTTTCTGGGTGGTTTTGTTCGCTGGAGTTCTGAGCGGTTTTGGGGTTACTTTAGGGATTTTTGGGGGGTAATTTGGGGCTGATTTGGGGGTCCTGACCCCCCTTTCCCCCCTCCCCAGGGCCCCCTCGGTGAAGCGCCGCCTCTGCCGCCGCTGCTGCTCCCTGCTGGTGCCGGGGGAGGGGGCGGCGCTCCGGCTGCGAGGTGGGGATTTGGGGGATTTGGGGGGAATTTGGGGGAATTTGGGGGATTTGGGGTTTTGGGGGGATTTAGGGAGAGTTTTGGAGGGTCTGTGGGGGTTGGAGGGGATTTGGGAGGCTCTGGGAAGGGTTTGGGGGGGATTTGGGGAAATTTTGGGGAGGATTTGGGATTTTAGGGCACCCTGGGGAGAGTTTTGGAATCTCGGGAGGTTTGGGGATTCTGGGAGGGGTTTGGGGGGATTTAGGGAGAATTTTTGGGATTTTTGGGATATTTGGGGGGTGTGTCCGTGCCTGACCCCGCCCCCTGCCCCGCCCCAGGGCGTGGCCAGCCCCGCCTCATCCTGCGCTGCCTCAGCTGCGGCCGCCGGCGCCGTTACCTGTGCACACCTGAGCCACGCCCAGCCGGCAGGACACGCCCACAGGTCAGGGAGGGGCGGGGCCAAACCGAGCAAGGGGAATGTGGGCGTGGCTTCAAAGGAGGCGGGACCAAGGTCAAAGAGGGGGTGGGGCCACTTAAAATGGATGGAGGTGGGTGTGGCCAAGTCCATTTAAGGAGATGTGGGTGGAGTTAACTCCAACAGGAGGGTGTGGGCGGGGCCAAATAGAAAAGTGAATGTGGGCGGGGCTAAACCCACGCAAGGTGCAGGTGGGCGGGGCAAAACCCAAGCAAGGCAATGTGGGGCGTGGCCTAACAATGACATCACTCCCCCAGGTCTCGCCCCCCACGCTGTGATTGGGCCCCAGCCCGACCACGCCCAGCCAATCCCCTTTGCAGAAATAAACTTTCCTTTATTTCCCGCGCTCTGATTGGTCGCTCCACGGAAAGGGGGCGGGGCTCAGCACTCATCCTCTCCCAGCAAGGCGAAGGGGTTGCGGGCGGGGCTGGGAGGGGGTGTGGCCTGGTCTGACTCCTCCCCCTCCTCCTCCTCGGAGGTGAGCCGTCCCCGGGGGGGCGGGGGGGGGCGCCCCTCCCCCCGTCAGCGCCGCCATGGCCGCCGTCTCGGGGTGCTGCTCCCAGTGCTCTGCGGGGATTTGGGGGATTTGGGTTAATTTGGGTGATTTTTTGGGGATTCCTTCCCTGGGTGTCTCTGCCCTGCCTGGGACATCCCAGGAGGGAGCTGACCCCCAAAATCCTCCCCCCAGGGTCCCAAAAAAAACCGCAAACTCCACTAAGAATCCCCCAGGACCCCAAAAAAAACCCCAAACTCCCAAAGGCTCCCCCCAGGACTCTGAAGTGGACCCAAACAACCCCTGCACCCCCCACAAAAAATCCGCACACTGCCCAAAAAAACCCCAAATCCCCAAACTCTCCAATACCTCCCCCCAAAACCTAAAAACCCCTCCCAAACCTCCCCAAATCCCTAATCCTGGGGTGTTTTTGGTCCCTTTTTTTCAGTGAGTTACCCAGGGAGGAGTCGTTTCATCCACAGGAGATCCCCCCCAGACCCCAAAACCCCAATTTGGGGTGTTTTTGGTACCTTTGTGCTGGGTGAAGCCCGGGGGTCTCATGCAGAGGCGCAGGCGCCCCTCGGCCGCCAGCCGGAGCAGCGCGTTGGCCGCTCGGGCCACGTCGTTCCGGGCTGCCCGGGCCGTCTTGTAACCCCTCTTCTCTGCCCAGGCTGGGGGGAAAAACAGCCCCAGGAAGGGGACAAAAGTCAGGGGAATTGGGGGAAAAATCGGGGGGAAATTGGGGAAAATATTGGGAAAAAATAAGGGAAAAAATTGGGGCTCCCCCACCCAAAAACTCCTTAAATCCCCCCAAAAGTGCCCCAAACCACCCATTAAAACCCCCTAAAGATCCGGCAAAGGCCCCTGAAGCCCAGAATTCCCAGAGATTTCCGACATTCCCGAGGAGCTCTCACCTTCGCAGAGCTCCCAGGCCGTCCAGCCGGGCCCGCTGGGGGGGCGCAGCTGCAGCAGGGGGGGCAGGGCCAGGCGGGAGCCCAGGAACCCCACGGCCGAGTAGGGGTCCTGCAGCTGGGCAATGGGGTACACACCTGCCAGGACCTGGGAGAGAGAGAATGGGGTACGCACCTGCCAGGACCTGTAAAAGGAACGGGGTACGCACCTGCCAGGACCTGGGGGGACGGGGGGAATGGTTGGGGTCACACCTGAGGGGGCTCAGATCACAGCTGGGGAGCTCAGGTCACACCTGGGGGGGTTGGGGTCACACCTGGGGGGGTTGGGGTCACACCTGGAGGGGTTGGGGTCACACCTGGGGGGGTTGGGGTCACACCTGGTGGGGTTGGGGTCCCACCTGTGCGGTTCAGGCCTCACCTGCAGCTCGGGCGGGGCGCGGGAGGGGAAGACGAGGCCGGGGCAGTCGCAGAGGCGCACCTGCGCCGTCAGGTAATGCGTCTGGAAATAGCGGGTGCGGCCGGGGGCCCGGGACACGCCCACGGCGCTGCGGCCCAGCAGCGCGTTCAGCACCGAGGATTTACCTGCGTTGGGCAGACCTGGGCGGGGCACACCTGCGCTGAGCCACGCCCACCCGGGACACACCTGTGCTGAGCCACGCCCACCCGGGACACACCTGTCCTGAGCCATGCCCACTCAGGACACGCCTGTGCTGAGCCACACCCATTGAAGCCACACCCACACTGAGCCACGCACATCTGCATGACCACACCCCACTGACCACACCCCTATTCCCCCGGCCACGCCCCGTTGGCCCCGCCCCCGTTGGCCCCGCCCCTCTCACCCACGCAGCCCAGGGTCAGCACGCCGTGCCGGTAGCGCTCCCACTGCCCGGGGGGGCGCTGTGCCCCCGGCCACGCCCCCGGCCTCATCCTCATCCTCATCTTCCTCCCCTGCCCGCGGCTCCTCCTCCTCCTCCTCAGCATCGTCATCATCGTCATCGTCATCGTCACCCAGCGGGCGCTGCTCCGCCCGCTCCAGCCGCGCCCGCCAGCTGCTCAGGTCCACTGCGGGCACCCAGGGACACTCAGGGACATCCAGGGACAATCAGGAGGGACACTGGGGACATCAGGGACACCCAGAGCACCCAGGGGACACCCAGGGGACACAGGAACCCCCCCCAGCTCGCTCCCCCCTTGGCTCACCCACCCCATTCCAAAGCTAAGCAGGGTCTGCCCCGGGCAGGGCCTGGATGGGTGACCCCAACCCCAATGCCCCCCCCGAGACCCCTCCCCACTGACCCGACCCCCCCAAAACCCCCCCAGGACCCCTCCCCACTGACCCGACCCCCACAAACCCCCCCTGAGACCCCTCCCCACTGACCTGAGCGCCCCAAAACCTCCCCAGAACCCCTCCCTACTGACCTGAGCACCCCAAAACCCCCCTGAGACCCCCAAAGCCCCCCTGACCGGCGCCCCCCACGAGCTCCTCGCAGGCCTCCAGCAGCAGTCGGGGTCCCAGGGCCCGGCTCCAGCGACCCCCCCCGCCTCTTCTGCTTCTTCTGCAGCCCTGGGGGGGCACGGGGGGCGGGTGAGACCCCCCCCAGGAACACCCCAAACACCCCCAAATCCACCCCAAACACCCCCCCCAGCCCCCTCCCCAGGGGGGTACCTGTCCCGGGCCCGCCGGGGGCGGTGCTGAAGGGCACCACGCGGGTGGTGGCACCGAAACGTCCCCTCAGGAGGTGGCACCAGGCCACGGCCACCGCCGGCGGGGTCAGGTCCACCTTGTTGAGGATGAGGATGAGCCCCTTCCCCAATTCCTGCGTCACGTGGGCGGCCAGGGCGGGGGGCACGCTCAGCGCCTGGGGGGGCAGCACGGGGATGGGGACGGCCACAGTGGGGACATGGGGACAAAAAGGACATTGGGACGGTCATGGGGAGGAACCCTCAGGGCCTGGCAGGTGACAGGGGAGGGTCCCGGGCTCAGGACCCCCCCAGGTGAGCCCCAGGTGTCCCCCCTGACCGGGTGCCGGGCGTCGGCGATCAGCAGGACGATGTCGGACATCTCCAGCACCCGCCACAGCTGCCGCCACGTCTGGGGACACCAGGGGACATCGGGTCACCTCCTGCTGCTGTCCCCAGGGTCCCCAAACCTCTCCTGGTCCTGTCCCCAAGGTGATTTAACCCCCCCCAGGTCACTTAGTGCCTTCTAATGTCCCCAAAACGTCCCTTGATGCTCCATCCCATGTCCCCAATGTCCCCAAACCCCCCCAATGTCCCCAAGAGCCCCAAAATCCCAACCCCATCCCATAACCTACCCTCCCATGTCCCCCTCCCTGTCCCCAGTGTCCCCAAACCCCCCTCAATGTCCCCAATGTCCCCCCACAGTGTCCCCAAGGTCCCTTAACCCCCCCTCCCTGTCCCCAGTGTCACCTCCAGGTTGTGCTCGAAGGGCGCCAGCCCCGAGCTGTCCCCGCTGTCCCCGCCGTCCCCCAGGCCCTGCAGGAAGTCCCCAAACGCCGCCTCCTCCCGCGCCCGCAGCTCCTCGGGGCTCATCCCGAAACTCCAGGGGGGGCGCCGGGGGAAGTCCAGCCCTGGGGTCACAGCAGGGTCATGCCGGGGTCATGCCAAGGTCACAGGGTCACCCTCGGGGCATTGGTGGCACCCCCAGGGGGTTTGTCCCCTCCTTGGGCCGCTTGAGGTCACTCGGTGGTCACTGCGTTCCTCCAGTGGGCATTTCACTGCTCCCAGTGACCACTCCCCCCAGTGACCACACCCCCTCCCAGTGACCACACCCCTCCCAGTGACCACACCCTTCCCAGTGACCACTCCCCCTCCCAGTGACCACACCCCCTCCCAGTGACCACACCCCCTCCCAGTGACCACACCCCCTCCCAGTGACCACACCCCCTCCCCGTGACCACACCCTCTCCCAGTGACCACACCCTTCCCAGTGACCACTCCCCCTCCCAGTGACCACACCCTTCCCAGTGACCACACCCCTCCCAGTGGCCACGCCCCCTCCCCGTGGGCCCCTCCCCTCACCCTGCCCATAGACCAGGTCCGGGTCCAGCTCCAGGGCGCTCTCGGGCAGCTCCTCCAGCAGCTCCTCCTGGGCCCGGCGCCGGCTCCGCTCCAGGGCCTCGGCCCGGGGCCCCCCCAGCTGCAGCCGGAACCTGGGGGGCACCGGGGTCACCGGGCTGGACCCCCCCCGGGGCACCCAGCCCTGGCCAGACCCTCACTCTGGGCCTGGAGAGCCAGGATCCAGGCCGGGTTTTCCCTTATTCCAAATGAAATCCAGTCCAGCTTTTCCTCCATCCCAAAACCCATCTCAGATCCAGTCCGGTTCTTCCCCCCATTCCGGATTCTAGGCCGGATCCAGTCCGGGTTTATGGCCATCCCAGACACCAGAGCAAGTCCAGTCGGCGTTTTCTCCCATTCCCAGTTCCAACTAAAATCCAGTCCGTGTTTTTCCCCCCCCGCTTTCAATCTCACTCAGAATCCAGTCCAGGCTTTCCCTCATTCCCCATTCCACCTGAAATCCAACCCAAATCCAGTCCGGGCTTTTCCCCACTCCCAATCCCAGCCCCGATCCCGCTGTTTTCCCGGATTCCCGATGGATTCCCCGCTCCCCTGGGTACCTGCCGGGGTCGTGGCGCCGCGGGGGCGCCGCGGGCTCTGCGGGGGGGTCTCCGGGGGGGCCATCGCTGCCCCGCTCGCGGCTCCCGCTGCGGCTGCCGGGACCCGGGGCCGGCCCGGCCGGGGCATCTGCGGTCACCGAGGTGGGGGTCAGGGGGGCGGTTCCATCCCCAGGGTCCCTTGTCACCATCCCGAGGATCCCAGCCGCCATTCCCAGGGATCCCAGATCCCATCCCCGGGATCCCAGCCCCACCCCCGGAGATACCAGCTCCCATTCCCAGGGACTCCAGATCCCATCCGCGGGGGTCTCTCTCCCTCCATTCCCGAGGATCCCAGGCCCCACCCCCGGGGATCTCTCCCCTCATCACCCGGGGATCTCTCCCCTCACTCCCGGGGCTCGCAGCCCCCATTCCCAAGGGTCTCTCCCCTCACTCCCGGGGATCCCAGGCCCCACCCCCGGGGATCTCCCTCCCCATCACCCGGGGATCTCTCCCCTCACTCCCGGGGCTCGCAGCCCCTCCCTCACCGCCCCGTTTCCGCTCCCTCCGGTCCCGGAGCTGCTGCTTTTTCCTCTTGGCGCTGAACGGGAGCTTGCGGGGCATGACGGGAGCGCACCTGACGGGGCGGTGCCGCGCTCCACCAATAGGTGAAGAGGGGCGGAGACACAGTAAGGGGAGGAGCCAATAGGATGGCGTACCGCCTCAGGGCCGCAGCGTGATTGACAGATAAACCAGCTAATATCAGCGTAGCCCACCGGGTGGGGCGGGATGAACCAATAGGAGAACGCGTTACCACAGCGTTGGGCGGGACGAAAAGACGGCAGCCAACAGGAAAGGAGGCGCGTGTAAGGTAGGCGGGGTTTGTGGCTGGACGGACCAATGGGAAGCGGCGGCACGGCCCGGAAGCGGCTCCGGTCGGCGGTGGCGGCGCATGCGCATTGCACGGTGCCCGGCCATGCCGAAGGGAGCGCGGCCGGCGGGGGCCAAGCAGGAGGAATGGAAGGGGGGGGAGGAGGGTGAGACCCCCGGGAATGAGGGGGGAGACCCCCGGGAGGGGACCCCGGGAATGAGGGGGGGGTCCTGGGATGGGAACCTGGAATGAGGGGGGTGGTCCGGAGGGGAACTCGGGTTTTGGGGGGAGACCCCCGGGAGGGGACCCCGGGAGTGAGGGGGGAGTCCCGGGAGAGTAACCCGGGAGTGAGGGGAGACCCCCGGGATGGTACCCCCGGGAGTGAGGGGGGGGTCCTGGGATGGGACCCCCGGGATGGGAGCCCGGGAATGAGGGGGGGATCCCGGGATGGGACCCCCGGGATGGGACCCTGGGATTGGGATGAGATCCCCGGGAATGAGACCCCCAGGAACAACGGGAGACCCCGGGATGGGAGCCCCGGTTCACGACCCCAGGCCTGGGTGGGGAGGGAGGGCGAGACCCCTGCCCATGAGTGGGTCCCCCCCACTTTTTTGAGGCAAATCCCCCCGTTGTGGGAACCCCCCTTTCTGAGGAACAACCCCCAAACTCCGGCTGGGATTTGACCCCAAATCCCGGGATTTTTGGGGCACCCCCAGACTCTCTTCTCCCCCTGCCTCCCCCCCCCAGAGCAACCGGTCAAGAAGGGCAAGAAGGACCGGAAAGGAAAAAAATCCGTGAGTGACTCCTGACCTTTGATCTCTGACCCTTATTCCCAAAACTCCCGAAATTCCCCAAATTCCCCAAAATCCCCGGATTTCCCCCCAGTTCTTCGAGGAGTTGGCCGAGGAGGAGAAGGCGGCGCCGGCTGAGCCCCCCCCGGCCCCCGAGAAGGAGGGACCGCCCCCCGCCCAGGTTAGTTATGCTAATTAGGTTAATTAATTTGGGTTAATTGGGGTGGGGTTAGTGAGGGGGCGGGGCTGAAAGCCAGGGGAGGGAGTGAGGGGGGAGTGGGAGGGGCTTTGAGGGGTGTGGCTGGAAGGGGAGGGGCTTAAAAGGGTGGGGCTTTGAGGGAGGGGTTAAGGGGAGAAAGGGGAGGGGCTTAAATGGGAGGGGCTTAAAGGGGAGGAGCTTATAGGGGTGAAGCAAAGGCCAAGACCTTAAAAGGGAGGGGCATAAAGGGGTGGGGCTGAAAGGGGAGGAGCATAAAGGGCAGGGCTGGAGTGGGTGTGGCTAAATGGGGAGGGGCTTAAAGGGGTGGGGCCAGAGTGGGAGGAGCCAACCCCAGGCTGGATTCAACGCGCATGCAGCCAATCCGGGAGCTAACGACGAGGTAATTAACACTAATTAAGGGTAATTAACCCCCCCCAGGGGTCCCGGAAGAAGCGGGAACGCCGGAAGGAGGGGCGGCGGCCGCGGGGGGCGGAGCCTGAGCCCGAGGAGGAGGAGCTAAGCCGGCGCCTCCAGGCCTTGGCGGCCGCTGCCGACGAGGAGGAGGAGGAGGAGGAAGGTCCGGGATGGGAATTTTGGGGAGGGGGGGGTCCCTGGGGGGATTCTGACCCCTCAGTGACCCCCAAAATCCGCCCACAGCTCCAGCGGCCCGGAAAGGAGGCAGGAGGAGGAAGGTGAGGGCAAAAAATCTCCCCAAAAAACTGGGGATTTGGAAAGAAGAACTTGGAAAAAGTGGGAAAACATTCAATAAAACCCAAGTTTGGGGAAATTTTAGGGTTTGATGAGGAATGCGGGGAAAAAGGGAATAATTTGTGGGTTTTTCCTGGTTTTTTTTCCCTAGGGGGGGAATGTTTTTGCTGCTCTGAGCCAGGGGCAGAGCGAGGAGGAGGAGGAGGAAGAGGAGGAGAAGGAGAAAAAGGCTTCGAAGGGGAAAAGCAGCAAGGTGGGGGGAAAAAACCCCAAAATCCCTGGGGAAATCCCAAATTCTTGGGAAAAAAACCCCAAATATCAGGGAAAATCCCAAATTCGTGGGGAAAAACCCCAATCCCTGGAAAAAAAAACCCCAAATTCCTGGAAATAACTCCAAATCTTCCCCAAAAACCTTGGAATTCCCCTCAGGAGGAAGAGGAGGCAGACAACAAGAAGAAGAAAAATCGAAAGAATGAAAAACCCAAAGGGAAAAAAACAGGTAAATGAATTATTTTGGGGGCATTTTCTCCTTTTTTTAGGGATTTTTTTGTTTTTAGGGATCCCAAAATCTCCCAGATTTCCAGGGGGGAGTTTCTCATTTTCTTCCCTCCACCCCAAAATTCCATCAGGGAAAATCTCCCAGTGACGATGAGGCCGAAGGCTCCGAGGAACCCCAGGGCAGGAAGGTAAAAAAGGGGAAATTTGGGGCTTTTTTGGGGTTTTGGGGGAGAAAGGAGACCCCAAAATTTGGTTTTGGGGTTTATTTTGGGGTGGGTGTTCTGGGGATTTTTTGGGAAAGCGAGACATTCGAAATTTGGTTGTTTTTTTTTTTTTTCTTTCCGTTTTTTGGCAGAACAAATTTGGAGCCCTGAGGGACGAGGAGGAGGAGGAGGAGGAAGAGGAGGAAGAGGAAGGAGCCCAGAAGGGAAGCGACAACGTGAGTTTTGGGGGGGATTTGGGGCAATTTTGGGGTTCCCTGGGGTTGTTTTGGGGGATTTTTGGGGACATTTTTGGGATGTTTGGGGGCGTTTATGACATTTGGGGGGCATTTCAGGATATTCTGAGATATATGTGGATATCTTGAGATTTTTGAGGATATTTGGGGGATAATTTGGGGGTTTTTGGGATGTTTTGAGATGTTATGGGGATGTTTTGGGGGTATTTTGGGGTAATTTTGTACATTTTTGGGTCCCTGCACAGGAGGACGAGGAAGGGGCGGGGCCACGGGCGGGGCCGGACGCCCGAGTCAGCAAAAAGGAGAAGAAGAAGATGAAGAAGCAGGTGAGGGGCGGGGCCTGGGGGGGCGGGGCCTGGGGGGGCGGGGCCTGGGGGCGGGGCCTGGGGGGGCAGGGCCTTGGGAGGCGGGGCTTAGAACCAGGTGGGGTTCCCGTGCCAGGTTGTGCCGCAATGGGCGTGTCCCATGGTGGGCGTGTCCCACGATGGGCAGGTCTGGTGGGCGTGTCCCGTGGTGGGCGTGTCCCACATTGGGCGTGTCACCCAGTGGGCGTGTCCCTGTTGACCCCGCCCCCAGGCTGAGTTCCACCACCAGGTGGCGTCTCTGTGGGCGAGTCCCATGGTGGGCGTGTTCTATGATGGGTGTGTCCCACGGTGGGCGTGTCCTGCGGTGGGCGTGTCCCCGTGGTGGGCGTGTCCCCGCTGACCCCGCCCTGGCCCCGCCCCCAGGCGGAGTTCCAGCGGCAGGTGGCCTCCCTGCGCGCGGCCGCCGCCTCGGGCGACAGCGACTTCGCCGTGTCCCAGGCCGAGCTCTCCTCGCGCCAGGCCATGCTGGAGAACGCCTCCGACATCAAGGTGGGGGCACCTGGCCGCACCTGGGGGGCAGGAAACGCACCTGGGGGGTGTGAAATGCACCTAGGGGGGTACAAAATACACCTGGGGGGCAGAAAACGCACCTGGGGGGCAGGGAACACACCTGGGGGGGCAGGGAACGCACCTGGGGGGTGTGAAATGCACCTAGGGGGGTACAAAATACACCTGGGGGGCAGAAAACGCACCTGGGGGGCACAAAATACACCTGGGCGGGACAGGAAACACAATTGGGGGGCAGGGAACGCACCTGGGGGGCAGGGAACACACCTGGGGGGCAGGGAACACACCTGGGGGGGCTGGGAACACACCTGGGGGGGAACAAAATACGTCTGGGGGGTGTGAAACACACCTGGGGAGCAGGAAATGCACCTGGGGGGCACAAAATACCCCTGTGGAACCCCGAATTCATCTGGGGAGCCCTGAAACCCACCTGGGAACCCCTAAACCTGCCTGGGGCCTCCCAAAGCGTGAAGCCCATTCTGTCCCGGGGCTTTGCCCCACGGTTTGCACAATTCTCTTTTTTTCCCTCGTTTATCCCCGTTTTTTCCCTGCTTTTGTCCCGTTTTCTCTCATTTTCCCACCAACTTCTTCCCATTTTTCTCCATTTTCCCCCCCTTCTTTCCCATTTTTTCCCATTTTTTCCCCGTTTTTTCCCCATTTCTCCCCGTTCTTTGCTATTTTTTCCCATTTTTCCCGATTTCCCGGGGTTTTTACCCCGTTTTTTCCCATTTTCCCCCCGTTTCCCCCCGTTTTTCCCCCATTCCCAGCTGGAGAAGTTCAGCATCTCGGCGCACGGCAAGGAGCTCTACGTCAACGCCGACCTCTACATCGTGGCCGGGCGCCGCTACGGCCTGGTGGGGCCCAACGGGTCAGGAACCACCGGGGTTTTGGGGTGAAATCCGGGGAGTTTGGGGTTATGGCCTGGTGGGGCCCAACGGGTCAGGAACAGGGATTTTGGGGTGAAATCCGGGGATTTTGGGGTTACGGCCTGGTGGGGCCCAACGGGTCAGGAGCCACGGGGGTTTCGGGGTTCATTTGGGGGGTTTTGGGGTGAAATCCGGGAATTTTGGGGTTAAATTCTGAGGAGTTTGGGGTTATGGCCTGGTGGGGCCCAACGGGTCAGGAACAACAGGGATTTCGGGGTTAATTTTGGGGATTTTGGGGTGAAATTCTGGGGTTTGGGGGAGTTTGAGGTTAATTTTGGGGGTTTTGGGGTGAAATCCGGGGAGTTTGGGGTTAAATTCTGGGGGTTTTTGGAGGTTAAATCCAGGGAGTTTGGGGATTTGGGGGGGTCAATTGTGGGGAGCTTGGGATAAGTTCTGGTCTTTGGGGGGTTAATTTGGGGGTTTTTGGGTTTAATTTGGGGGTTTTGGGAGGTTTTTGGGTTTAATTTTGGGTTTTTTGGGGATTTTTGAGGTTAATTTTGGGGTTTTTGGGAGGTTTTTGGGTTTAATTTTTGGGTTTTTGGGGCTGTGTGCCCAGGAAGGGGAAGACGACGCTGCTGAAGCACATCAGCAACAGAGCCCTGAACATCCCGCCCAACATCGACGTGCTGCTCTGCGAGCAGGGTGGGCACCTGGCGCACCTGGGCACACCTGGGCACACCTGGGCACACCTGGGATACACCTGGGATACACCTGGGATACACCTGGGATACACCTGGGCACACCTGGGGATACCTGGCATACACCTGGGGACAGCTGGGGATACTTGGGGTTGCCTGGGGGCACCTGGAATACACCTGGGACACACCTGGGATACCTGGGGACACACCTGGGGACACTTGGGACACACCTGGGGACACCTGGGGATATTTGGGACAAACCTGAGGATACCTGGGGACACCTGGGGGCACCTGAGGCCCACCTGGGCAGCCCTGTGCTGTGCTTACCTGCGCTCACCTGATCTCCCCTGTGCTCACCTGTGCAGAGGTGCTGGCCGATGACACACCTGCCGTCCAGGCCGTGCTCAGGGCCGACACCAAGCGGCTGCGGCTGCTGGAGCAGGAGCGGCACCTGCAGGGGCTGCTGGAGGGCGGAGACGACAGCGCCGCCGAGAGGCTGGAGAAGGTACCTGGGCACACCTGGGCACACCTGGGCACACCTGGGGGGGCACCTGGGGGCACTTGGGGGGGCACCTGGGGACACCTGGGAGGGCCTGGGCATACCTGGGGGGCCCTGAAACACACCCAGGACACACCTGGGAACACCTGGGGGACACTGAAACACACTTTGACACACCTGGAGGGGGGCAACCAAACCACACCTGGACCACCCCCCAAACCCATCCAGGGTGGCAGCGCTCAGGTGCCCAGCTGAGCCTCCCTGCCCCTCACCTGTCCCTCACCTGTCCTCACCTGCGCAGGTGTACGAGGAGCTGCGCGCCATCGGCGCCGCCGCGGCCGAGGCCAAGGCGCGGCGCATCCTGGCCGGGCTGGGCTTCACCCCCGAGATGCAGAACAGAGCCACCAGGAAGTTCTCGGGGGGCTGGAGGATGAGGGTGTCGCTGGCCAGGTAAGCACAGGTGAGCTCAGGTGAGCCCGCCCAGGTGAGCTCAGGTGAGGCCAAAGTTCTTCAAGGGGTGGAGTGGGAGGGAGGCGCTGGGCAGGTGAGTTTGGGGCGTGGCCGGGTGAAGGCGTGGCCTCATCCAGGTGTGCCCAGGTGTGCCCAGGTGTGCCCAGGTACACCCCAGGTGTGTTCCCCAGGGCTCTGTTCCTGGAGCCGACGCTGCTGATGTTGGACGAGCCCACGAATCACCTGGACCTGAACGCCGTCATCTGGCTCAACAAGTGAGGGGGAATTCGGGGGGAATTTGGGAGAAAACTGAGAATTTGGGAATTTGGGGGGGATTTGGGGGAATTTCTGGTACTTTCGGGATTTGGCATCTTGGGAATTCCTGATTTTTTCCCTGTTTTTCCCCAAAATCCCTTTTTTTTTCTCCTGAAATTCCCAATTTTTTTCCCAAAATCCCGTTTTTTCCCCCCAAATCCCGGTTTTTTTTCCTAAAATCCCCGTTATTATTTTTTTCCGTTATTTTTGCCCAAAATCCTGGTTTTTCCCCCCATTCCCAGTTACCTGCAGAGCTGGAAGAAGACGCTGCTGGTGGTGTCCCACGACCAGGGATTCCTGGACGACGTCTGCACCGACATCATCCACCTGGACGGGCAGCGCCTGCACTACTACAGAGGGAACTACAGTGAGAGTTTGGGGTGAAAAACGGGGAAATTGGGAAAAACGGGGCAAAAAATGCAAAAAAAAAGGGAAAAAATGCAAAAAAAAAATGGGTTAAAATGGGTTAAAATGGGTTAAAAATGGGGAATCTGCAGCGACATCATCCACCTGGACAGGCAGCGCCTGCACTACTACCGGGGGAATTACAGTGAGGATTTGGGGTGAAAAATGGGGAAATTGGGGAAAAATGGGGCAAAAATGGGAAAAAACCCCGAAATTGTGGGAAAAAAAAGGGTTAAAAAACGGGAAAAAATGAGTTAAAAATGGGGAATCTGCACCAACATCATGCACCTGGACGGGCAGCACCTGCACCGCTACAGAGGGAACTACAGTGAGGATTTGGGGTGAAAAATGGGGAAAACGGGAAAAAACGGTGGAGAAATAGGAAAAACAAGGGAAAATGGGAAAAAAACCAAGAAAAACATGGGAAAAACAAGGAAACAAAAAAGGGAAAAAATGGGAAAAACAAGAGAAAAAAGGAAAAACTGGAAATAAAAGAAAAACGGGGGGAAAAATGGGAAAAATCTGGAATAAAAGGGGGAGTGGGAGCTGGGGGGGCCCGGAATGATCCAGAATTCCTGGGAATTCCCGAATTTCTCAGTGACCTTTAAGAAGATGTACCAGCAGAAGCAGAAGGAGCTCCTGAAACAGTTTGAGAAGCAGGAGAAGAAACTCCGGGATCTCAAAGCCGGCGGGAAATCCACCAAGCAGGCGGTGAGGGGCTCCCCAAAATCCCCCAAAATCCCGGGGATTTCATCCCCAAAATCCCTGGGATTTGAGCCAAAGAGTCCCCAGGATTTGAGCTCAAAAATCCCCATGATCTGAGCCCAAAATCCCGAGAATTTCAGCCCAAAAATCCCTGGAATTTGATTTCAAAAATCCTCAGGATCTGAACCCCAAAATCCCGGGAGTTTTGGCTCGAAAATCCCTGGGATTTGGTCTCAAAAATCCTTGGGATCTGAGCCCCAAAATCCCCAGGATCTGAGTCCAAAACCTCTGGAATTCTGGCCCAAAAATCCCCAGGATTTGAACCCCAAAATCCCCAGGATCTGAGCCTCAAATCCCTGAGAATTTTTTTTCCTGAAAATCCCTGGAACTTGATTTCAAAAATGCTCAGGATCTGAACCTCAAAATCCCGGGAATTTTGTCGGGAAATCCCTGGAATTTGAGCCGAACCCCCCCCCAAATCCCGGGATTTTCCAGGAGAAGCAGACCAAGGAGGCGCTGACCAGGAAGCAGCAGAAGTGCCGGCGGCGGGCGCCGGACGAGGGCTCGGCCGAGGCCCCGGAGCTGCTGCGGCGGCCCCGGGAATATTCCGTGCGCTTCACCTTCCCCAACCCGCCCCCCCTGAGCCCGCCCATCCTCGGCCTGCACGGTCAGCCCCGGGGACTGGGGGGAATTTGGGGAATTTTGGGGAAATTTGGGGGTTTGGGGGGAAATTTGGGCATTTAAGGGGGAAGTTTTGGGAAACCTGGGGATAAAATTCAGGAATTTTGGGGGAGTTTGGGGGGGAATTTGGGGGTTTGTATGGAAAATTTGGGGATTTGGGGGGGAAATTTGGGGAAATCTGGGGATTTGAGGGGAAAATCTGCTCAAGTCGAATTCTGGGTTTTTCCCCTCTTCCCACAAAAATCCCGGATTTCCCCCCAAATCCCGGATTTCCCCCCAAATCCCAGGCGTGGATTTCGGCTACGAGGGCCAGGAGCTGCTCTTCCGGAATCTGGATTTTGGGATCGACATGGAATCCCGAGGTGGGTGGGACCCCAAAAAACCCCTGGAATTGCCCCAAAATCCCCTCCGGGGGGGCGAAATTGAGGGGACCCCGCCCTAATTCGGGTTCCCCCCAAATTCTCCCCCCAAAATTCCCAGTTTGCATTGTGGGCCCCAACGGGGTGGGGAAGAGCACCCTGCTGCAGCTGCTGACCGGGGCCCTGACGCCGGTAGGGAGCCAAAAACGGGGAGAGGGACCCCAAAAATGGGATTGGGGACCCCAAAAATGGGATTGGGGACCCCGAAAACAGAAAAGGGGCACAGAAAAAGGGAAAAATCTGAAATGGTGGGAGGGAAAAATCTAAAAATCTGGGGAGGGAAAGACCCAAAAATGGATAAAAAAATGCTCTAAAATCCTCAAAAAATCTGGGGGACGGATCCCAAAAACCCTGATATTTTTGAGGGGGGGGGTGTTAAAATGCCAAAGGAATGGGGAGGAAATTCCCAAAAATGGGAGGGAGGGAGATGAAAATTGGGATGAAAAACCCCCAAATGGGCAGGAAATACCCCAAAAAAAAGGGGGAGGGAAAAAACCCCCTTGAAAAAGTGGGAACGTCCCCAAAAATGGGGCCAGACCCCAAAATTTGGGATTTTTCACTTTTTTTTTCCCCCCAAATTTCTCGGCAGCTCCGGGGGCAGATGAGGCGCAACCATCGGCTGGTAAAGGGGGCGGGGCCAGAGGGGGCTGGGCTAGGGGCGTGTTCTCAATGAAAGAAGGCGGGGCTTAAATGGGTGTGGTTGTTGAGAGAGTGGCTTCACGTAGAAATATTGAATGGGCGTGGCCTAAGGTGTGGGTGTGGCCTCAGACTGTTCTCAACCAAAATTGGAAATGTGGGCAGGACCAATGGGGGTGGGCGTGTCCATATCCTGACCCCGCCCCTCCCTGCAGAAGGTGGGTTGGGCGTTGCAGGTTTGGGGTGGGCGTGGCAGACTTGGGGATGGGCGTGGCAGGTTCGGGGTGGGCGTGGCAGATCCGCGTGCCCGGTGGGCGTGTCCCTGACCCCGCCCCTCCCCCCTGCAGAAGGTGGGGTTCTTTAACCAGCAGGCGGCCGAGCAGCTGCGCCTGGAGGAGACGGCGGCCGAGTTCCTGCAGCGCAGCTTCAACCTGGCCCACCAGGACGCCCGGCGCTGCCTGGGCCGCTTCGGCCTCGAGGGCCACGCCCACACCCTGCAGATCGCCAAGCTCTCGGGTGGGCGGGGCCACGGCATGGGCGGGGTCAGGGGGAGGGCATGGCCGACACATGGGAAGGCGTGGCTAACACCTGGGAGGGCGTGGCTGACACCTGGGAGGGCGTGGCTAACACCTGGGAGGGTGTGGCTAACACCTGGGAGGGCATGGCTGACACCTGGGAGGGCATGGCTGACACCTGGGAGGGCGTGGCTAACACCTGGGAGGGTGTGGCTAACACCTGGGAGGGCATGGCTGACACCTGGGAGGGCATGGCTGACACCTGGGAGGGCGTGGCTGACACCTGGGAGGGCGTGGCTAACACCTGGGAGGGCGTGGCTGACACGTGGGAGGGCGTGGCTGACACCTGGGAGGGCGTGGCTGACACCTGGGAGGGCGTGGCTGACACCTGGGAGGGCGTGGCTAAGAGACAGGAGGCGTGGCCAGCACCTGGGTGGGCGTGGGTAGTGCCTGGAGAGTGTACTGTTTAGAGGCGTGGCTTCTATCTGGAGAGGTGTGGCTGATGCCTGGGGGTGTGGCTAGTGTTTAGGGGCGTGGCCATACCTAGGGGTGTGGCTAGAGCCGAAGGGGTGTGGCTACAATCCCAGAAATGGGCGTTGCCTCATTAGAGGGCGTGGCTTGGGAGGGAGTGTGTCCCCTCGGGTGGGTGTGGCCGGGTTTGATTGACAGCCAGGGCATCCAGTCAGGGCTGAGTGGGCGTGGCTCTGGCGCTAAGCCCCGCCCCTTTCCCGCAGGTGGGCAGAAGGCCCGGGTGGTGTTTGCTGAGCTCTCCTGCCGGGAACCCGACGTGCTGATCCTGGTGAGGGCGTGGCCTGGGCGGGGCTGGGCTGGGGGGCGTGGCTTGGCTGGAGAAGGGGCGTGTCCAGGTGTGACCTCACCTGGGTGACCCCGTGACCCCTCAGGACGAGCCCACCAACAACCTGGACATCGAGTCCATCGACGCCTTGGCCGACGCCATCAACGAGTACAAAGGAGGTGGGGCCTGGGTGGGCGGGGCCTGGGTGGGCGGGGCCTGGGTGGGCGGGGCCTGGCAGTGACGTCATTCGAGGCAAAACCGGGGGATTTGGGAGGGAAAAAAGGGGATTTTGGGGAGAGAAAAGGGGATTTTGGGGAGGGAAAGGGGCAATTTGGGGATGGAAAAGGGGGATTTTAAGGCAAGGAACGGGGATTTTTTGGGGGGGGAAAAGAAGAAAAAGAGAACTGGGGCAGAGGCGGGGCTGTGATGTCACGGTGACGTCACGGCGATGACGTCACAGCGGTGATCGTGGTGAGCCACGACGCGCGGCTGATCACCGAGACCAACTGCCAGCTGTGGGTGGTGGAGGAGCAGGGCCTGAGCCAGATCGACGGCGACTTCGACGACTACAAACGGGAGGTGCTGGAGGCCCTGGGGGAGGTGGTGGTGCACCGGCCCCGGGAGTGACCCCGCCGTGACCCCGCAGTGACCCCGGAGTGACCCCAGTGACCGCAGTGACCGGCTGAGGTCACAGCGGCCGCGGGGGAAGGGAGGTGTCCAGCCCAGGGGGTAATAAACGGTGGTGGAGCAATGGCGGCCTTGGGTGTGGTCAGTGTGGGTGTGGTCAGGGGGTGTGGTCAGTGTGGGTGTGGTCAGTGTGGGTGTGGGCAGGGGGTGTGGTCAGTGTGGGTGTGGTCAGTGTGGGTGTGGGCAGGGGGTGTGGTCAGTGTGAGTGTGGTTGGAGGGTGTGGTCAGTGTGGGTGTGGGTGTGGTCAGTGGTGGTTATTTGGGGTATGGTCAGTGTGGGTGCGGTCAGTGTGGGTGTGGTCAGTGGGGTGTGGCCACTTGGGCGTGGTCACTCCAGGTACGATCCTCGGGCTGTTAGCATTGAGGGCGTGGCCAGTGGGAGTGGCCATTTGCGTGTGGGCGTGGCCACTAAGATACCAGTTGGGTGTGGTCAGTGGGTGTGGTCACTGTGATGACGTCACCCCCCTCCCCTCCCCCGCACAGACTCCACAGCCGGGGCTCCATTTCCGGGATTTCTCCCCAAAAAACGTTTTTATTTAATTAATAATGTACAAAATATACAAAAGGGGGAGGGGGGAAAAGGGGGAAGGGGGGTGCAGCCCCTCCCCCCCCCCCACTCCCCACCCAAAGTTTTCACAGAAAACAGCGTCCGGCGCGGCCCCTCCCCCACCCCGCCCCTCCCCCACCCGCCCCTCCCCCCCCAGCGGCGGCGGCGGCGGCAGAGTGGGGGAGGGGCGGCGGCAGTGACCCCCCCCCCCAGCTGAGGGGGGGAGGGGAGGATTGGGGGGGAGGGGCGGGGTGGGGGAGGGGAAACTTCCTCCTCCCCTCCCCCACCCCCCAAATGAGGCAGAGTTGGACCCGGAAGTGAGGGGGGGGGAGGGGTGGGGGTGGTGCTGATGAATAAATAATTATTAATAATTAATAAATTCTTGCCCCACCCCCCCCGGGGGGTTTTGTCGCTTTTTGGGGAGGGGGGAGGGGTCCAGCCCCGCCCCCACCTCAAAGGGGGAGGGGAGGAACTGTGGGTGGAGCGGGGGAGGGGAGGGGGGGGAGGTTTTGGGCCCTGAAAATTGAAGGGTTTGACCCAAAATTAAAAAAAGTTTGGAGCCCTGAGGGTGTTAAAACACAGAGAAAAAAAAAAGCAATTTGTTTTTGCCCCCAAAGATGAAAATTTCTGCCCTAAAAAATAAGAATTCCTGCCCCTTGGGAAAAAGTTTTGCTCCTAAGATTTTTGCCCTAAAACTGAAGATTTTTGCCGTAAAATTGAGGATTTTTGAGCCCTGAGGAGATCAAACCCCAAAATCGAGTTTTTCTGCCCCAAAAGTGATGATTTTTATCTCTTGAGGGGGAAATTTTCACCCCGCAAATGACAAGTTCTGCCCCCAAAACGAAATCTTTTCCCCCTTGGGGAGGGATTTTGATCCCTGGGATCGGAATTTCTCCCCCTTGAAGGAGCATTCCCGCCCTGTAAATGACAATTTCTGTCCCCAAAATTCCAATTTTCACCCCATAAATTCAAGTTTCTGCCCCCAAAGTGACGATTTTCACCCCAAAAATCAGAGTCTTTGCTCCATAAATGACAATTTCTGTCCCCTGGGATGGATTTGCATCTTTAACTTCCAATTTCCACCCCTAAATTCCAACCTCTCCCCTTTAAATTTCAATTTCTTGCCCCTTAAAAGGTGAATTCCACCCCACAAATTTGATTTCTCACCCCCTGAAGGAGCATTTCCCCCAAAAAAATCCCAATTTCCCCTCCACAAATTGACACTTCCACCCCTTCAAAAGGCTTTCTCCCCTCTAAAACTCCAATTTCTGCCCCAAAAATCCCAATTTTCCCCCTCAAAATTCACATTTCCACCCCTTAAAGGAGCATTTCTCCTTAAACTGCAATTCCTGCCCCAAAACCGATAACTTCCACCCCAAAAAAATCCAATTTTCCCCCTAAACTCCAATTTCTGCCCCAAAAATCCCAATTTTCCCCCTCAAAATTCACATTTCCACCCCTTAAAGGAGCATTTCCCCCTAAACTCCAACTCCTGCCCCAAAAAAACCCCAATTTCCCCCCCCCAAAAAAATTCACATTTCCACCCTTTAAAGGCCCCTAAACTCCAACTCCTGCCCCAAAAATCCCAACTTCCCCCCAAAAAATTCACATTTCCACCCTTTAAAGGACCCTAAACCTCCAACTCCTGCCCCAAAAATCCCAACTTCCCCCCAAAAAATTCACATTTCCACCCTTTAAAGGACCCTAAACTCCAACTCCTGCCCCAAATCTCCTCCCCCAAACTCCCCCCATCACCACCACCGCCACCACCACACCCCATTCATTTTATTTTTTCCCCCTTTTTTTTCCCCCTCTGCCCTCCGAGGCCTCACAGAAGCCATAACGAGGGGAGGGGTTTTTTTTTTTTTGGGGGGGTGGATTTTGGGGTTTGTTTGGGGGATTTTTTGGGGTTTTTGTTTCTCTCTCAGGGCAGGGGAGGCCCGTTGACGCCGGGGTGGTAGAAGGCACAGTTGTTCTCGTACCTGCAGCTGCCCTTGAGCATGAAGTGGCGGCACACGGCGCGGCTCGACATGTCTGGGGGAGACAAAAGGGGGGGGGGGCGCGTCAGGCGCCGGCCCCCGGCCCCAAAATCGCCCGAAATGGCCCCAAAAACGGCCCCAAAACCGGCCCCGGAGCCACCCCGGCACGGGCGGCTCCGGGGGAAAAGGAGGGAGGGAGGGAAAGGGTTAAAAAGGAAAAGGAGGAGGCGGGGGGCTGTGTGGTTTTAGGATTTTGGGGTTGAGGGGAGGTTGAAGAGATTTTGTTGTCCTCAAAACGGCCCCAAAATGGCCCAAAACAGCCCCAAAATGGCTTCAGGACGGTCCCAAAAATGGTTCGGAGCGAGCTCGGTAGGGGCAGCTTCAAGAAAAAGGAGGAAGGAGGGAGGGAAAGGGTTAAAAAGGGGTTTGAGGAGGATTTTGGGGGTAAAGAGGGCAAATTCGAGGGGTTGAAGAAACCCCTTTGTCCTCGAAACGGCCCCAAAATCGCCCGAAATGGCCCCAAAATGGCTCCAGAACGGTCTCAAAATGGCGGCTGGGTGAGGAGGGCGAGGACCCAATTTTTAGGGGTTTTGGGAAGAATTTTGGGGGGTTTTAGGAAGATTTTGGGGGGTTGAAGGGGAAGGGGGTGAACCCCTGGCCCCAAAACAACCCCAAAAGGGCCCGAAATTGCCCCAAAAGGGCCCCAGAGCAGACCCGGGACGGCCTCAAAATGGGCCCAGATCGGCCCCAAAATGGCGGCAGCTCCGTGAGGGGGAGGAGGGTGGGGGACAGGATTTTCAGGAGTTTAAAGAGGATTTTTGGGGTTAAAGGGGAGGAGGATGAACCCCTGACCCCAAACCAATCCCCAAATTGCCATAAAATGGCCCCAAATTTGCCCTAAATGGCCCCAAAACGGCCCCAGGAGCAGGGCCGGGAGGGCCTCAAAATGGCGGCTCCGTGAGGGGAATGGGGAGAACAATTTTGGGGGAATTGAGGAGGATTTTAAGGAGATTTTGGGAGGTTTAAAAAGGACCTTGGAGGGCTAAAGGGGAAGGGGATGAACCCCTGGCCCCAAAAGTGCCCAAAAATGGCCCAAAAATGTCCTGGAAAAGGCCGCAGGGCAGCCCCAGGATGGCAGCTCTGGGAAGAGGACGAGCAAGGGCGGGAAGCGGTTAAAAAGCGGGATGTAAAGAGAATTTTGGGGGCTTAAAGGGAAGGGGATGACCCCCTGACCCAAAAAAAGCCAAAAATGGTCCTGGGGCAGGCTTGGGACAGCCTCAAAACTGGCTCTGGGAGGAGGAAGAGGATGGGGACACAATTTTGGGAGGCTTAAGGGGGATTTTGGGGTTTTTAAAGAGGATTTGGGGGGGTTTGAAGGGGAGGGGGGTGAACCCCCAGCCCCAAAACGCTCCTGGAGCGACCCTGGGGGACAAAAGGAGGGGATGGGTGGGAAGGGAGGAGGAAAAGGGGTTAAAAATGTGGGGTTTGGGGTGGGGGGCAGCAGGGGAGCCCCTGGGGGTTGGGGGGGGTCCCACAGGGCCCCCTCCCCCAGTCCCTGTCCCCAAACTGGGAGGGAATTGGGGTGTGGGGCCGAGCCCCCACTGAAACCCCGATCTCGAAACTACAACTCCCAGCATCCTTTGCTGCTCACATGGGAGCCGGACTACAACTCCCGGCATCCCTTGCGCCACAAAAATGTATGAACTACAGCTCCCAGCATGCCCTGCTGCTTAAGTCACCAGTAGCTCCCAGCATGTTTTGCGGATAAAATGGGAGCCTAACTACAACTCCCAGCATGCCTTGCTGTGCAGTTCAAGCCCCACCCACCAGGCCTCAGGGCCAGCACATAGTTGGGCTTAGGCCCAATTTGAAAATAAACTACAACTCCCAGCATGCTCTGTTCTTCCCCCTCCTCCTTTAACAGCTGAACTACCACACCCAGCATGCCTTGCTGTTAAACTAAAGCCAAGTTCAGGCCCCCCCACACCTCACTTAGGACCAGTTTTAGTCCCTCCTAGGAGCTGAACTACAACTCCCAGCATGCCTTGCTGCCCACAACTGCAGAACAACAAATGAACTACAACTCCCAGCATTCCCTGCTGCTGGTTAATGCCAGGTTCAGGCCCTGCCAGGTGTCAAAGGCCTCCTCATGGCTGGGTTTGGCCCTTCCATTGAGCCCTGCAGCACCACTGGGAGCTGAACTACAACTCCCAGCATGCTTTGATGTTGCTGAAGGCTAAACTACAGCTCCCAGAATACCCTGCAGCCCCACCCAGAACAGATTTAAACTCCCTTTAGGCCTTGGTGGCCTCACATTAACTCCCAGCACCTCCCAAGTCACTCCCAGAACGTGAACTACAACCCCCAGCATCCCCTGCGGCCACAAGTCCAAAACTACAACTCCCAGCAGCCTTTGCAGCTGGCTTGCCACACCCCCTTCCTCACCAGCATGCCTCGCGGCCGCTTGACAGGCACCAAACTACAACTCCCAGCATGCCTTGCTCACCAGCATCCACCCCAAACTACAACTCCCAGCATGCCCGTGGTCCCCCACAAAAAAGCCGCCATGAGGAGCAAGGCCCCTCTGCTTTTGGGGGGGGTCCCTCACTGCCCAGGGCCCATTTTGAGGTGGGGGTCCCTCCCCACATTTGGGGGCGTCTTTCAGCCATTTTGGGGCGGGGGTCCCGTGCTGCCCTCCAGCCGATTTTGGGGGGATCCCTCAGCCATTTTCAGGGGGGTGCCCCTCACCGCCATCACTCCCATTTTGGGGAGGGGTCCCTCGCTGCCCTGGAGCCATTTCGGGGGGGGGCTGCTCCCCACAATTTGGGGAGCCCCCTCCCCATTTCCGAGGTTAATCCCTCACTGCGCTCCAGCCATTTTTTGGGGGGGGGGGGGGGAGGGGGTCCCTCACTGCCATCACCCCCATTTTTTTGGGGGGGGTCCCTCGCTGCCCCCTCACCCCGCAGCCATTTTGGAGGGCGGAGCACAATTGATGGGGGGGGGGGTGGTCTCTCTGTGCCCCTCCCCCACCTCAGAGCCCCATGGGGGGTCTGCGCCAGTCAGGGCCCCTCCCCCACGGCCCGGGGGGCTCCATGGGCTGCATGGGGGGGTGATGAGGGGGCGGGGGGGGCTCGCCACCCCCTCCCCTCCAGCGCGGCAGGAAAGGCGGGGGCGGTGGGGGCGGGGAGGGGGCACCCACGGGCCCCTCCCAACCGGGGCCGGGCCCCCCCCCAGAGCCAGGCCCCCCCACCCAATTTACCTCCGCCGTGGCCTCCGCCGTGGCCCCGGGGGGGTGGGTGGTCTCTGCCGTGCTCGCCGTGCCCGCCGGGGGGGGGAGGGCCCCGGGACCCTCCCCCGCCGCCGCCGCCATTGGGGGGGGGACCCCCGCTGCGGCCCCCCCCGCCCCGGCAGCGGTAAGGGGGGGGGAGGGGGGGGCTCGGCGCCGCCGCGACCCCCGCGGGGCGGGGGGGCGGTGGAAAGGAGGGGGGGGGCCCCCCCCCCGCCGCCCCCCCCGCGCATTCCCCCGCCCCCCCCTCCCCCGCCGCCGGGGGGGCCCCCTCGGAGGCCTCCCCCTCCCCCGTCAGGCCCCTCCCCCCAGAAATCGCCGCCGCGTTGTGGGGGAGGGGGGCCCATCAGGCGGGGACCCCCCGGGAGCCCCGGGGGGAGGCCGGGACCCCCCCCTCCTCCTCCTCCGCCGCCGCCGTGGGGGCCTGCAGGGGAAAAAGGGTAAAAATTTGGGGTTAGAACGGCAGGTTTGGGGAGTTTTTTAGTGGGGGGAATTTGGGGATTTGGGGAGGGGGCACTTACCGGGCATGGGCCCCCCCGGGGGGAAGTGCTGCATCTTGGGCGGGGGGAAGCCGTTCATGGGGCCGGGGCCCAGCAGCCCGTGGGGAACTGAGAAAAGAGGGGCAGAGAAACGAGGGGGAGTCAGGGGGGACCCCAAAACAGCCCCCTCAAAGGGGTGGGGACCAGTGTAGAGACACCCTCCCCCAATTTACCCCTAATTAAGTGAGTCTACCCCAATTCATGGGACCCTGAGGTCACCCCAATCCAGGGGACATCTGCCCCAGGTGTCCCCAATTTAAGGGCCTCCCCACTTAAGGAGACACTGTCCCCACCCTCCCCACAATGTCCCCACCCCCTGTGAGGGGACACAGGTCCCCCAGAGGACCCCAATGACCCCCCCATGTCACCCTGAAGGTGACAGCCCACAGCGTGGCCTCAAACTGAGGGGACCCTCAGGAGGGGGAAAATGTCCCCCAGGTGTCCCCAAGGCAAGGACACACCCAGAATTTCTCCTGGACTTGGGAGACAGCGTCCCCAAGGTGTCCCCAAGCCAAGGATGCTCTGAAATCCCTGCCAGGCCACGGAACCGTGTCCCCAAAGCCATGAGCACCCCCAAAGCCCTGCCAGGACCCCCTGAGCAGTGTCCCCAAGGTGTCCCCTCACCTCCTCCGGGCCCCCCCGGCGGCTGTGCCTGCAGGTTGCCCAGCAGGTGTTTGATTTTGTCGGAATAATCCGGCTGCTTCAGCAGCTCCTCGGCTTTGTGGCTGCTGGGGCCGCCCTGAGGGGAGAAAAACGAGGGAAAAAATGAGAAAAAAGGGCAAAAAACAGGGAAAACTTGAGAGGGAAATGGGGGAAAAACAGGGGGAAAAACAGGCAAAAAGGAAGGGAAAAAAGGATAAAGGGAGGGAAGGGGGGAAAAAAGGGGAAGAAAGAGGGAAAAGGAAAAAAAAGAGGGAAAAAGTAATAAAGGAGGGAAAAAGGGAAAGAAAGGGGAAAAGAGGGAAAAAGAGGGAAAAATGGGGGAAGAAAGAAGGACACACAGAAAGAAAGGCAAAAAGGGAAGGGGAAAATGGGGATTTCACCCTTTTATTCCCCCCCAGTGTGTGTGATCCCACTGATTTTGGGGTGCTGCAACTTGATGTCCCAATTAGGGTGATCCCCAAATTTGTCACGTCCACAATTTGTGCCCCCCCTCGCTCCCCCTCCCCGATTTTGAGTTGTCCCAAATTCGGGGTTCAAAGGATGAGGGTGGATCCTTAATTTCAAACCCCAAATTTCTGACCTGCACGATTTAAGACCACCCCTCCCATTTTGGGGGTTCCCACAGTTGGAGGGTGACCCCCCTCTCAAATTTGTGCCCCCCACTCCTCTCCCACCCTCCCCGAATTTCGGGGTTCCCTGTTTTTTTGGGGGGGTTACCATGATGGAGCTGAGGATCTCCTGCATGTTGATGGGGGCGTTTTGGGGGGGTCCTGGGGGGCCCTTGCCGGCCCCGACGCTGCCCATGAGGTTGGCAAGGACTGGGGGCAGCTTGGCCCCCGCCCCCGGCTCCGGGGAGGCCGCAGAGTTCCCGGGATCCAGCCCCTCGGGATAGGCCCCGTCCTCGCCCGAGCAGTCCTGGGGGGGCACAAATGGGGGGGTCAGGAAAGGCATTTGGGGGTTTTTTTAGCTTTTTTTGGGTTGGTGGGGATTTTTTTAACTTTTTTTTTGTTGTTGGTTTTTTTTTTTTTGAAGGGCTTACCTCGTCCAAGGGGATGAGTTTGGGTGGGAGCGGCTCGTAGGATTCTGGGTCGGGCTCGTGGGGGCTGTCGGGAATGCTGAGGGGGTGAAAAAAAGGGTCAGTGGGTTTCTGGGATCCCAAAGGATCTGAGGCCCCAAAAGCTTCCTACTTCACATTTTCAGGTTTTGGTTTTCCAGTTCTGTGTGTGCCAGGAATACTGGATTTTCCATGGGTTTGGCTGTCCCTCAGCACAGTCCCAAAAATACACCCAAAGTATCCCCCAAAAAGGGACAAAGTCATCCCAAAATGGTTTCCAAAGAGCAGCTCAAAGTGACAAAAAAGGCACCTAAAATGTCCCTGAAATAATTCCCAAAATGGCACCAAAAGTGTTCCTAAAAATGGACTCAGAGCATCCCCAAAATGGAACCCAAATTCCTCACAAAATGCTGCCCAAAGTGTCCCCAGATTGGCCTCCAATGTGCTCCTAAAATTGCACTCAAAATGTCCCAAAAGGAGTCTCAAAGTTTTTAAAAAATCCCTACAAAATGTTCCCAAAATGTCTCCTAAAATACCCTAAAAACATCCCTCAAAGTATCCAAAAAATGGCTTCCAAAGTTCTCATAAAATAGCCCCCAAAACATCCCAAAAAGAGTCTCGAAGTGGTCCAAAAACTCTCTACAAAGTGTCCCCAAAACTGTGCCCAAAGCCCTCACAAAAGGGCGCCCAAAGCCCTCACAAAACGGCGCCCAAAGCCCTCACAAAACGGCGCCCAAAGCCCTCACAAAACTGCCCCCAAAGCCCTCACAAAATGTGCCCAAAGCCCTCACAAAAGGGCGCCCAAAGCCCTCACAAAATGGTGCTCAAAGCCCTCACAAATGGTGCCCAAAGCCCTCACAAAACGGCCCCCAAAGCTCTCACAAAACGGCGCCCAAAGCCCTCACAAATGGTGCCCAAAGCCCTCACAAAATGGCCCCCAAAGCCCTCACAAAACTGCCCCCAAAGCCCTCACAAAATGGTGCTCAAAGCCCTCACAAATGGTGCCCAAAGCCCTCACAAAACTGCCCCCAAAGCCCTCACAAAATGACCGCCAAATCCCCCTCGCCAACCCCTGACATTTTAGGCTCGGAACACTGCAAATCCCCCATCCCCAGGCAGCTCCACAAGCAGACCTGGGCTAAATCCCCCATAAAGGCCCCCGGAACTCCCCCTCACCTCTCCTTGGAGAGGAAGATCTCCTGCAGGATGCCCTTGACGCGCTCGGCCTGCGTGAAGCGCTCGCGGCTGCCGCTGCCGGGGATGACGAGCGGCGCCGGCAGCTCCAGGGCCTTGGGGTAGGCCCAGGGCACCTTCTCCTCCATGGAGTCGTGGCTGAGGCGCCGCGCCGTCTCGAAGGCGTGCCGGTCCTTCAGCATCTCCCGCTTGGCCGCCTCGCCAAAGTCCTTGATCTTGTTCACGTTCACTGGGAGGGGGGGAAATTCAGGATCAGCGGAAAGAAAAATCCTGGGATTGTCTCGTTTTGTGTTTGTGCGGGGTTGGAAATGTTCCAAAACCAAAGGGTTCTCAAAATGGTGCCCCAAAGGTTCCACAAAAGCAAACCCAAAGTATCCACAAAATGGGATACAAAGCATCTAAACATGGTGCCCAAAGTTCCCACAAAATGACTGCCAAATGTTCCAAAAAATCCATCTAGATTGTTCCCAGAATGTTCCTAAAATAGCACCCTAAGGTCCCCACAAAATGGCATTCAAAGTGTCCCCGAAATGGCGCCAAAAGTGTTCCCAAAATGGACCCAAGATGATGCTCAAAGCGTTCACAAAATGGCTGCCAAGTGTTCAGAAAATGGCACCCAAAGCGTCCCATAAAAAGGGACACAGAACAGAAAGTCCCCAAAACAGTCTTTAATTGTCCACAAAATGGCATGCAAAGTGTTCTCAAAATGGCACCCAAACTGTCCCACAGAAACAAACACAGATTGTTTCCAAAAAGGGACTCCAAAACTTCCTGAAAGGGTACCTGAAATATCCACAAAATGGCCCCTAAAATGTTCCCTAAAAGGAACCCAAACTGTCCCTAAAATGACCCCAAAACGGCACCAACTGTTCTCACAAAACGTCCCCGAAAACGATCCCAAAACGGCGCCAGAGGGTCCCACAAAAAGGGACTCAAAGATTCCCACAAAATGGCCCTGGAACGATCCCAAAGATCCCTCCAAGGACGCAGAGGGATCCTGGGGGATCCCCGGGGCTTTGGCAGGGAATTTTGGGGTGAATTCCGGGAGTTTGCGCTCACCTCGCTCCGTCTCGTCGAGCTCGAAGTAGAAATACTCGCGCAGCCGCCCCTCCTCGGGCCACGACACCGATTTCTTCTTGCGGGCCCTGCGCGGGGCCGGGCCCCCCTCTGAGGGGACATCGGTGGCCTTGGCGTCACCCCCCGTCTCTGAGGAGCCTGAGGGGACACCAGGAGAGATCAGCAAAGGGGGATGGCAAAAACGTGGGGTTTGACCCCAAAATGGCACCCTGAAATGGTGCCCAAAAAGGGGCAAAGTGACACCAAAATGGCCCCTGGATCGTTGGCAGAAAGGGACTTGAAATGTGTTCAAAATGGCACCGAAATGTTCCCAAAAAAGGGCCTCAAAGTGCTCCTAAAATGGCCCCCAAACCCCCTCAAAGTGTTCCCAAACCATCCCTAAAGTGTCCCCAATCCCACCCAAGCTGTCCCACAGCCCCCAAAACTGTCCCCAAACCCACCCTAAACTCTCCCAAACTGTCCCCAAGCCCCCCAGGCCGTACCTGTGTCCATGGGCTCGGGCACCTCGATGGCGGGCACGGGCGTCCCCGGCCGCTCCGTGTCCATGGGCTCTGCGGCCGCCGGCTCTGGGGACGAGGGTTTGGCCGTGCTGGGCTCCGGCGCCGGCTTCCCCTCGAAGGGGCTGGGCTGGGGGAGCACAGGCTGGGTCAGAACAGGGAGGTTTTACCCCAAAACGATGCCCAAATGGCATCCGAAGAGTCCCCAAAACGGCGCCCTGGAGTGCTCTCAAAATGGCCGCCGAATGGTCCCACAGAAAAAGGGACTCAAAGAGTTCACAAAATGGCCGCCAAAAAGGCCACAAAATGGCTGCCAAAGCAGTCACCAAAAAGGCACTCAGTGTCCCCAAAAAGGGACTCAAAAAGCATCCATCAAAAAGGCACTCAATGTCCCCAAAAAGGGACAAAGAGTTCACAAAATGGCCGCCAAAAAGGCCACAAAATGTCCCTCAGAATGGCCCCCAAACTAGCATCCTAAATGGTGTCTAAAAAACAACACAATGTCCCCAGAAAAGGACTCAAAAGTGCAACAAAATGGTCCCAAAGTGGTCCCAAAATGACCCCCAAAGCGCTCTCGAGAAAAAGATTCAAAATATTCACAAAACTGCCCCCCAAACTGCTCCTAGAATAACTCCCAAAGTGTCCCCAAAAAGGGACTCAAGGGATCCCTAAAATGGCTCCCGAAGTTTGCCCAAAATGGGACACGAAGTGTCCCCAAAGTGTCCCCAGAATGTCCCCAAAGTGCTCCTCACCTTGGCTGCTGTCGGGGACAGAACTTTCTTCTTCTTCTTGATCTTGATGCCGGGGACGGGCGCCGAGTTCAGGGCGTCCAGGAACCCGAGGCCTTCCATGGCTGGGGGGGAGCACAGAGGGGTCACTAAAAACCCCCAAATCCACCCCGAAACGGGTCCTAAACGTGCCTCAAAATGGTGCTCAAATCCACCCTAAAAGGATCCCAAATCCACCCTAAAATGATCCCAAATCCACCCTAAAAATGATCCAAATCCACCACAAAACGGCTCTGAAATCAACCCTAAAATGACTCTGAAATTCTCCCCAAAATGGTACCTAAATCACCTCTCAAAACTGGACCCAAATTATTCTCAGAATGGGTCCCAAATCAGCCCCAAATTGTTCCCAAACCTGGACACAAATAGGCCCCAAAATGACATCCAGGTATCACCCAAAATCGCATTAACTGTCCCCAAAAATTACTCCCAAATGGAATCCAGGTGTGCCCAAAATACAGCACTGAACTCTACCCTGAAAATGTCCCAAATATCTCCTGAATTGGCCCCAAAATGGCCCCAAAACAAAAACCCAAATGGCACCAGAATCAACCCCAAAATGGCACCTGGGTGTCCCAAACCCCCTCAAGGTGTCCCCAAATCCCCCCAAAATGCCCCCAACTCACGCTGTGGGGGGATGATCTTCACTTTGATCTCCTTGGCTGCATTCGGGGCCGTGTTCAGGGGTTTGTATTTCTTCTCTGCCAGAGGAGCCTCCCCCCGGGGCTGTTGGGGCGCTGCAGGGAGGAAAAAGGGTCAGGAAGCCCCAAAACGACCCCAAACCCACTGTCAATGGCCTTGAAACCGTCCCCAAAAACTCCAGAACTGACCCCACAAAATGGCTGTAAAGCAGCATAAAACAGACCTGAAATTGACCCAAAAAACCCTGAAACCACCCCTAAAATGACCCCAAAAACCACACCTAAAATGGCCCTAAAAGTGCACCCCAAAACAGCCTAGAGAACCCCCGAAAAACCCCACAACCAGCCCCAAAACAGTCCTGACACCCTCTCCAGAACTGCTCCCAAACCAGCCTTGAGAACCCTCAGAAACTCTCATCTTCCTCCAAATCAGCCCCAAAAGCAGCTCTGAGCCTCCCAAGCGAGTTCTGAGCCCCCCCAAAATGCCCCCAAGACCCAAAACCGGCCCCAAATGCCCCCCAAACCCCACCTCTGCCTCTTGACCGGGACGGGTTTCAGGTTGTATTTGTCTGATGAGGAGGAGTTTGGTTTCTTCACCGGCGCCAGCGACGGCGTCTCCAGCTCCAACCCTGAGGGCAAAAAGGGTCAGAAATCCCCAAAACAGCCCCAAAAATCCCCCCAAACCAAGCCTAAAACGGCCCCAAATCACTAAAACCCCAATAACAGAACTTGAACAGCTCCAAAGTCCCCAAAACCAACCCCAAATCCATCTCAAATCAGCCTAAACCCACCCCAAACCGGCCCCAGTTCCACCACAAATCCCCCAGAAGAACCCCAAATCCCCCAAACCAGCCCAATATCCCTTAAACCCAGTCCTAAACTCCCCAAAAGAGCCCTGAACTGCCCCACCCTCCCTTCAAACAGCCCCAGAGCCCCAGCTGGGTACCTGTGGAGCGGAACTTGGCGTGGCTGGGGGCCGTGGTCCGCAGGGATTTGGGTTTTTCCCGTTTCTTTTCCGGCATTTCCTCACTTTTGGCCTCATTTTTGGTCTCCTGAGGCTTCTCCGGGACGGGGGTTTTGCTTTTGTTTTCCTCTTTCCTCTTCTTTTTATCCCGTTCTGGGGTGGGAAAAGGCCACGGGGAAAGGAGGTGAGGGGATTTTGGAGGAACTTTGGGGGGGTTTTGAGGGAATTTTGGGGGATTTTGGGGCTCACCTGTGGGCTGAGAGCTGCTCTGCGAGCGGATCACCCCCATCCAGTCGCTGACCAGGATGGAGGCCAGGCGGCGAAGCTCTGAGGGGTTAATTGAGAATTCATCGTTAATTAATCAGCCATTTATCACTGATTAATCAAGCGGGGAGTTTAAAAGGGGGGGTCTGAGAAGAGTTTTTGGAGGGTCCAAGGGCAGTTTTGGGGGATATCAGGGGTTTTGGGGGTTCCAGGAGGATTTCAAGGGTCTGAGGGGTTTTTGGGGGGGTTCCAGGAAGATTTGCAGGGTCTGAGAGGTTTTTTGAGGGTCTGAGGGGTTTTTGGGGGGTTCCAGGAGGATTTGCAGGCTCTGAGGGGTTTTTTTGAGGGTCTGAGGGGTTTTTTGAGGGTCTCCAGGGGATTTTGGGGACTTCCAGGGGGTCTCTGCTCACCCTCATCATCGCTGGACTTGCTGAGCTGCTTCACCAGCTTGGCCGTGTTGTTCTGGAAAGGAAAGGAAATGAGGGGGTCACAGGAGGGGACAAAAGGGACCCTGGGGGACACAACAGCCACCCGGGGACACAAAAAACCACTCTGGGAGTCCCAAGGGCTACGTGTGGTGTCCCCAAGTGCCACCCCAGTGTCCCCAAACCCCTTGGGGAGAAGCCTAAAGGAGACAAAAGCCACCCTGGTGTCCCCAAGTGCCACCCGAGCCTCCCAAAACCCCCTTTGAAAGGCCTTAAATGAGACAAAAGCCACTCAGCAATGAGCCACAGGTGTCCCCAAGTGCCACCCCAGTGTCCCCGCAGCCCCCCCAGACCTGCTTGAGGTGGTCGACGGTGAGCGGGAGGTGCTGCAGGGTGAGCAGCAGCTGCTGCAGGAAGGGGACGTTGTTGGCGGCCTTGGAGCCCGTCAGCCACGTGTTGAGCAGCTTGTACCCCCCGATCCGGATGAACCTGAGGGGAAAAAGTGGGAATTTCATCCGGATCTGGTCAGGAAAACGTCGAATTCATCAAAATCCATGCAAATCTGCCCAAAATCCCCCAAAAAACCCTGTCAAAATCCACTTAAACCCAACTAGAATCCACTTTTTTCATGTGGTTACTCGGCCAGGATGAACCTGAGGGGAAAAAGCGGGAATTTCATCCGGATCTGGCTGGGAAAACGTAAACCCCACCCAAATTCCCAAAAAAATTCACTCAAATCCACCTAAAATCCACTTTTCCACATGCTTACTTGGCCACGATAAATCTGAGGGGAAAAAGTGGCAATTCTGAAAGATCTGGCTGGAAAAACCTGAAACGCACTCAAATTCACCCAAATTCACCCAAACTCCCCAAAACTCCCCTCAAAAACCCACTTTTCCATCATGCTTACTTGTTGAGGATGTCCTGGGCCCGGGTCTGCAGGAGGATGTTCAGGTAAATGCAGCGACTCACCATCTTCTGGGAGTCCTTCATCAGGCTAATTAACAGTAATCAATAATAATTAGTGGCAGTTAATCATTAAAAAAAAAAAGGGGTCAGAGCTCCAAAAATGGGCGTTTTGGGGGTCTCACCTGAATATTTTGGAGATGCCATCCATGGTTTTGACCTCCCCATCCCGGCCCAGGAAACAATCGAGGCCCTTGAGGAGCTCCTTGGGGTCGATGGGGCCGGAGCCCATGGCAGGAAGAGCCTGGAAAAAGGGAAAAAAAGGTTAAAAAGGTAAAAAAGAGGGTTAGGAACTGAGAGGCTCACAGCAGGCAAAAATCCCGGTGGGAATACAAGAGCTGAGCGGGATCCTGAGAGCAAAACGGGGGAAATGAGCACCAAAAAGAGGGAAATCTGCCCTAAAAAGGAAAAAAAAACAACCTCAAAAGCTGGAAAATCACCCCAAATAGAGGGAAACCCTCTTAAAAACTTCGAAGTTTACACTAAAAGATGAGAACCAGTCCTGAAAAAGGGAAAAAAGGGGGAAATAAACCCCAAAAAAGTGGAAAATTACTCCAGAAAGTTGGAATCAAAGCTAAAAGGCAGGAGATTGATCTCAAACTGAGGGAAATTAATCCAAACGCTGGAAAAAACCACATCAAAACACTGGAAACATCTCTAAAAAGGTGGGAATCGACCCCAAAAAGCTGGAAATGCGCCTCAAAATGCAAACCATCACCCCAAAAAGCTGGAAAACAACCCTAAACCCTCTGAATTCTGCCCCAAAAAGGAGGAAAACCACCCCAAAAAGCTGGAAATCAACAGCAGAAAGAGGAAATCAAACTCATAAGCTGGAAATCAACCCTAAAACTTAGCAAGCACCCCAAAAAGCTGGAGAACAACACTGAAAAGGGGAAATGAACCTCAAAGAGCTGGAAGTGCCCCCAAGATGAAGCACAGCCTGAAAAACCAGGAAATTGCCCTGAAAAAGCTGGAAATAGGCCCCAAAAAGCTGGAAATAGGCCCCAAAAATAGGAAAAACATCCTAAAGACTGGAAACTGACCCTAAAATGGAAAACTACAGCAAGGAGAGAGAAGTCGACCCCCCAAGTAGGAAATCAACTCCAAAAGGCCAGAAATGCACCTGAAAAAAGCTGGGAAAGGACCCCAAAAGCTGGGAGTTGTCCCCAAAAAGGGAGTCCCAAGGGACACTGGGGGGTCACAACCCCTCCCCCCTCGGATGGCATTCCAACCACCTCACTTATTAACTAATAAATGAATTCATTAAGATATTAACACGAGGGGTGAGGATTTTGGTCACACATATGGGGGTTCAACACAAACCCTGAGCTCCCCCCCCAATTAATTTTGTTAATTAAACCCATGAACCGAAAAAAAGACAAAATCTGCCATTTCCAACAGTTTTTCCCCCCATAACTTCATTAGTTTTTTGTTAATTAATGAGCAGAACAAAGGTCTGGGTGGGCTTTTCAACCACAACCATCCCCCAAGTTTAATTAACCAGGAGTTAATTAACAAGCTGCCACTTAGGGAGGGGCCACATTTGGGGTGTCACACCCCCCCAAACTCAGGCCATAATTAAACCCTGACTGAAGAACCAACCATTAATTAACACCTCATTAATTAAGGCCCCAACCCCCCCCCCCCTTAATGACCCGACGCTCATTGACCCCAATCCGGGTTCCCCCCCCTTCCTGGGGGGGGGTTTAGACTCTGACATCATTAATCACCACTAATTAAAGCTTAATTATGACCCAGTTTCCTTAAGGAGGGCAGGGGGAGGAGCTGGGGAGGCTTTTGTGGTTAAAACCTCTCAAAAAAAAATCTCAATTTTGGGGGGTGAAAACTCCCCTGAAACCTCAATTTTTGGGCTGGGGGCAGCACCCAGAGCTGGGGTTCATTAAGTGTTCTCCCCCAGCGTTAACTAATTAAAGGATACAGCCCCCAATTACGAGAAAAGATTAATTAGGGGAGGGTCAGCAAAAACACCCCTCTGCAAAGACACAAGAAGTTAAACCAGCACAAACCCCCCCAATATGAAGGGAGGAGACACCAAAATTTGGAGATTTAACCTCAAATTTTCACTGTAACCTTTGACCCCTCCCCAAAAATGAGCAGGGAGGGACGGCCCAGCACAGATTTTTGGGGTCCCCCCCTCATTTTTGGGGTCCCACACAGGCAAAGCCTGACCTGCCTCCCCTTCAAGGAGCTGAGAGCCCCCAAAATCCCCCCAAAATGCCCCAAAAAAGGGGGGAAAGTCCCATTTTTGAAGAGAGGGGACAATTCCCAGCTCATTCAATTCTGGGGGCATTGGGTGCATCAAGGCCTGAGCCCCCCTCCCCAAAATTAGGTTTTTACAGCACTTTTTAACTCATTTTTAGCCCCCCAAAAGGTGATTTTGGGGGGGGAAACTTAGGGGGGAGCTGCCTGTGCCCCCCCAACAGGAAATGCTACCACTGGGGAGAAAAGGGCAGAATTTGGGGGAATTAATACCAAATAAACGGGCTTATTCCCCCAAAAATCTGAATTTTCCAGAGGGATCTCTGCGGTTTTCGCCCAAATCCGTCGAATTCTGGGGATAAAAAAGGAGGAAGAACCCAACTCCCGACTGCTGCATGCACCAGGAGAGGGAAAAGAGGGGAGAAAAAAAGGGAATTTTGGATGTTTAAAAACCCTGGATCCAAAGGCCGTGAAATGGAATTAAGCCCAAAAAAATAAAAAAAAAAAAAAAAAAAAAAAAGGATTTTTTTGCTTACCCGGGTTGTGGCTGTTCCCTCCCTTTGCTGAGGTAAAGCTTCCTAAGCTGCAAAAACGGGGCAAAACCATTGAAAATCGGGGAAAAAAAAACCCTGGAGTTTTGGAGGTGTTTTCCCTCCCAAAATTCCTATTTTTGTTTTGGTGTGCGTGAGGAAAGGGGAGGGAGGTGGGGGGGGTGAAGCCCAGTGGTAGCATTTCCCTGTCACGATAAATTCAAGGTTATCAAAAGCTCCAGGACATTGCTCCCCGCCCCCCCAATTCCCAAATTCCCCAAAACCCCCCCTGAAATCCCACAAAAAAAAAAAAAAAACCAAAAAAAAAACAGGAAAAAGGACAGAAAAAAGCAAAGAAAAAACAATCCTGTGGAAAAAAGGGAAAAAAAGGGGGAAAAAGAGGATTTTGTGGGTCCTGCAGGTGGAAGGGGGGGTTAAAAAAGGGATTTTGGGAAAAGGGGGGGCTGAAAAAGGGGGAAAAATGGAATTTCAAGGGGGGCCCCACGGTGGGAGGGGCATCAACGGCAAGGCCTCGGCGCCATTTTAGAGCTGAGGGGAAAAAAAATCATCACTCGAATTTGGGGAGTTTTGAGAGATTTTTCCAGCAATTTTGGGTTTGAAAAGCGGGGAGGGGACACAAAGACACAAAGAGAAATTTGTTAAATCCCCTTTCCCCCCCGCCCTTCACCTCAGGACCTAAATCCTTTAAAAAAAACCCCACCAGGATTGGGAATAAACACCCTCAAAATTCCCAAATTTAGTTCGGGTCGGTTTTTTTTTTTTTAAGGCAGAAAAAGGGGGGGGGGGGGGGGTTGGAGCTGTAATAAAAATCCCAAACCCGCGGAATTAACGAGGGGGAAAAAAAAAAAAAATAAAAACGAACCCAGATTGTGGCAAACAAAGAGCGGGCGCCATTTTGTTGCTGCCCTAGCAAAGGTTCTGAGGGGGGAGGGGGGGGGAAACATTTCAAGCGATTTTCTGAGGGAAAAAAAGCAGGATTTGGGAAAAGCTCGGCCTGCCTAGCAATCTTTATTGCTAGATTGCGACCCCCCGCCGCCACCCAATTCCCATTGCACCCCAAGCCCCAAAAATTTCCACCTCAAAGTCTTAAAACCTCCCCCCCCCGCGTTTCTCAGCGCAAAAAACAATCCTAAAATGGCACCTAAAAAATAAAAATAGGAAAGAAATCAGCTTTTTCTTTTGAAATTTCCAACCCCCTCCCTGCCGCGCGATTTTACTTTTTTCCTCCCTTCTTCCCCCCCCCCCCCCCCCCCCAACCAGCCCGGTTTTTTTTTCCTTTTTGCAATCTTTATGTACAGATTGCTCGCCGGGAATGCCCCGAAAATTCCCAAATTCCCGAAATTCCGTCACCCCCACCGCGCATTTTTCTTTTCTCGGGGGGAAGGTATTTTTGGCGGGCCATTTTCCAGCTTTTGGGAGGTTTTGGGTTTTTGAGGGTTTTTTTTTTGCGGGATATTTTTTTTTTTTTTTTTAACCGTGGGAGCTGCTCGTGGACCCCCTCCTCCTCCGAAACCGCTTTTTTCTCCCGAAATCCCCCCAAAATTTCCAGCTTTCACCACCTTTAGGCACAGCCCACGTCCTCCTCAAGAACACGGGGGGGGGTTTTCTTCCTCCCATTATTTTTTTTGCTCTTTGTGACAAATAAATCAGGTTTTTTAGAAGGGTTTTTTTCTTGTATTTTTTAGGAAGGAGGGGGGGAAGCCTGCTGAAAATTCAACACTTACTATCCAATTTTTTTTCTCAGCCGACAGCGCTTCAAGGTTTGGATTTTGGCATTTGGAGATGGTGTTAGAGCCAAAAAATTCGTTTGATTTTAATCATGGCGTTAAAAAAAACGCAGCAACTTTTTTTTTGCAGCTTGACGGGTATTTTGGGGGTTTTTTAAGTTTTTTTTTTTCCTTGGTTTAGTTTTTTTCTCTTGTTTTTTAAAGCCCTAAAGGAATGGATCGAGCTAAATTGGTCGAGCTAGAAACCAAAAAAAATAATAAAAAAAAAGTTGCTTGGGTTTTTTTTTTTTTTTCTCAAAAAAAAAAAGTGAGTTTTGCCTTTGTTTTTTGGGGGGAAAGAAGAGGGAAATATGTTTTTTAAAGTGGCAGTTTCCTTCGGGTTTGGAACGGCTTCCAAGGACGGTCCAAAGGACGGAGAGGCTGCGGCGGCTCTTCACGGCAAAGGGGGAGAGAAAACCTGTTTTTTTCCTTCCCCTCTTTGTTGTATATATAGTATTTGTTGTTTTGTTCGCGTTTTGTATTGTATTTTGTATTATTTGTATTCGTTTTTTCTCTCGTGGTAAAGGCGACGGCGTCTCTCAAGACCAACCAAACCTGGAGCGGGGGAAAGGAAAAATAAAAGGGAGGGGGGAGGTGGGGGTTGGGCATAACGACAAAAAAAAGGGGAAAAAAATCGAAAAAAAAAAGAAATTAGAAGCGAAGAAGAAAAGACACGAAACAATTAGAAGTTGTTATCCCCGGGGAGAATTTAGAGTTTTAAAGGGGGGAAAAAAAGAAAAAAAATAACGAGGAAACGCCCTTGGAAGGGGGGGGCTCAGCTCTGAGGGGACATGAGGGCGGCGGCGGCCCCGGAGGAGCTTTGAGATGGAGCAAGCCACATTTTTTCCCCAAATAAACGATATCTGGCGTTTCAAGAGCCCCCCCCAAGTTAAAAAAGAGGGGGAAATCGCCCCCGCGCCCCCTTCCCCGCCCGAAATGTCCCGACCCAACGCAGCACTTTACTCACCTCCACCAACCCTCAGAATGGCGGCGGAGCAGCCGGGCGCGGCTTTTTATACCGGGCCACGCCCCGAGATTTGCCACGCCTACCGCCTCGCACCAGTCACGCCCCCTCGGCAGTTTAGGCCGCCCAACGGCGCCTGCGCGGGAACCTCACCGCGCACGCGCGGCCGCCGCCCGCCATTGTCCGCGCGCCGTGTGGCGCAGTTTTAATTCGGGGAGGGCGGGGGGAGAAAGCTGCGCATGCGCCACTGCCTGCAAGGGGAAAGGAGGGGCCGTACGGCAAGATGGCGGCGCCCCGCCCCTGCGTGAGGAGCGGCGCGGGGCGGGGCGTGAGGGAGAGGCGGGAAGATGGCGCTGGCCTGGGCGGCGGCGGCGCTGAGGGCGGTGGGAGGAGGCGGCCTGAGGAGGCCGTGGTGGGCTCAGGTGCGGCGGGGAGCGGCGGGAGGGGACACCGGAATTGCCGGGAATTGAGTTCGGGATGAGGGAGGGGCAGGCGGGAGAAGGGAAAGGGCAGCGCGCGCCACGTGCGGCGGGCGGGGCGAGTGACGTCATTGCGCGGCGGATTTCTTTCCCGCTAGGGGGCGCGGAGGCTCGGGGAGGGGGCGTGGGTTTGGCGAGGCATTGCGTCATTGTCCGCATTGCGGTGACGTCACCGCCCAGGGAAAGGGGGGTTTCTCTGTGTGATGTCATCACTCTGAACACAACTATGATGTCATAACCCCCCTCAGGACCTCCCCCGCCTCTGCAGCACCCAAGAAGCCCCCAAGGAACCCACACCTGCCCCCTCCCCTACCAGGACCGGCCCTGGGAGTACCTGGAGAGTGAAGGTTTGTGTGAGGGAGGGGATTTTTTTGATGGGCGCCAGGAGGGTTTTGGGGTCCACAAACTCCTCAAAACCCCCCTTTTTTAAAATGTCCCCACCCCAGAATACCGGGCCACCTACGGTGACCAGCCGGTGTGGCACGGCTACTGCCGCAACCACAAGGGATCCGTGCCCCCTCAGAGCCCCGCAAGGCCTGTCTGGTGAGCACTGGGATACACTGGGGGGGGCGTCTCAGGGCCTCTGGGGTGTCGGGATGGAGCTGGGGGTCCCTCAAGAGCCTCAGGGAGGCACTGGGAGGCACCTCAGGTGCCATTTTGGGCAGGGCTGCTGGTGGCATTGTGGGGATGACTGAGGCTTCTCAATGGCATTTTGGGGGACACTGGGACATTTTGGGGGGTTACTGGAGTGACTGGGACTGGCCCCATTGCTCCTCTTCCCTCAGCGCCGGGGAGGCGTGTGGGGAACCCCTGCCCCATCTGCCGGGACCGGAACCTGCTGGTGGATTTTCGGGTGAGTCTGGGGGGAGGTTTGGGGGGCTCCCCCTGTTCCTTCTTTTCCTTCTGGTCCCCTTTTATTTTTATTCCCTTTCCATCCTCTTCATCTCTTTTTCTGGTAATTTCCTCCTTTTATTGTCTTTTGACTTAATTTTTCTTTTTCTTTACCCCTTTTTGTTCTTTCTTTACCCCTTTTCCTTTCCATCCCTCTTTTTCCTGTTTTACCCCCTTTTCCTCCCTCTTTTAGACTTCTTCTGTCTTCTCCTTTTCCTTCTCTTTTACCTCTTTTTCTCTCCTTACTGCTTATGTAGTTTCCATAATTTTTTGTCTTTTTTTATCCCATTTTACTGGTTTTTACTCCTTTTTGCTCATTCTCCTCCTTTTTTCCTTGTATTTTTATTGTCTCCCATTCTTACTTCATTTTCCCTTTCCTTTACCCATTTAATCTCTTTTCCACCTCATTTCCCATCCCCTTTCCCCTCATTTTTTTATCCATTTTTTATCCATTTTTTTATGCGTTTTATCCATTTCCTATCCCCTTTCTCCTCATTTTTTTACCCCATTTTCCCTCCCTCCAGAACGTCAAGCTGCTGGACCAGTTCATCTGCCCCCACTCCGGCGTCATCTTCCACCCCATCCACACAGGTGAGGAGTCACCTGAGGGTCACCTGTGCGTCCTTGGGGTCACCTGCGTGTCCTTGGCTCACCTCTGGCTGTCCCTGCCCCCTTTTCCCCTCAGGGATCTGCATGAAGCAGCACAGGCGCCTGGCCCAGGCCATCGCCCAGGCCCAGGACCACGGTGAGCCCCCAGCCCGGGTTTTTAGGGTGTCCCAACCCCCTCGGGTGCCCCCAAACCCCTCAGTCTCCCCTTTTCCAGGTCTCCTGTGGCACCACGTGCCCTTTGTGCCGGTCCCTGAGGAGGATTTCTCCAACCAACACGCGGCCGTGGGGAAAACTCCCCCGGCGCCCGCCCTGAAGGGGCCGGGCCGGGCCTGGTACCCCTGGTACGAGTGGCAGCAGCCCCCCGCTGCCGAGGTGGCCCGGATGCGCCGCCTTTACCAGGGATTCCTCAAGGAGAATTACCCGGATACCCCCCCAAGCCCGTCGGGGAAATAAAACGGTTGAAAATTCCCCCCAAAAATTGTCATTTTTCTTTCTCAGGGAAACTGAGGCACGCGGCCAAAATGGCGGCCGGGCTGGAAAATGGCGGCGTGTAGAGGGGAGGTATATCCCACAATGCTTTGCGGGAACCAGAGATGATGCTTCCCTTCATGCTTTGCTGTGGCGCGAAAAGCGGGTTGCCAAGGAGGGCGTGGCTTGGTTGCTAAGGGCGGGCGAAGGGACGGCAGGGATTGGGCGGGCAGGTGTCAGGGGTGGAGCTTAGTCCAGGAGAGCAGAAGTGATTGGGCGAGAGGTTACAAGGGGCGCGGCTTGATTCCAGACAGCGGAAGCGATTCGGCGGCGGTTGCTATGGGTGGGATCGGAATACTGAGGGCGGCTGAAGGGGCGGCTGCCATTGGTGAGCGATTGCCGTGGGCGGGACTCGGTTTCTTAGAGCTGTCAAATCGTCAGCAGCGATTGGCCGACGGTTGCTAAGGGCGGGACTTGGTTGCTAAACACGGGCGCGGCAGCGGCAACGATTAGCTGGCGGTTGCTAAGGGCGGGAATCGGTTGCTAAGGACGGCCGAACGGAGCGCACCGATTGGCCAGCACTTGGCGGGCTTGACCGCGATTGGCTGGTTCCTTCCCGCGGGGGGCGTGGTTTCTTTGCCGCCCGGGCGCGGCCGTGGCGGTGGCGGCCGGGCCGGGCCCGGCGGGTGGAGGCGGCGGCGGGGCCGGGCCGGGCCGGGCCGGGCCCGGGGCTCGATCATGGAGTTCCCTTTCGACCTGGCCCCGGTGCTGGGCGACCGCTTTTGCGTCGTGGATCAACACCTGCGGCCGGCGGGGCGCGGCGGCACCGCCAAACGGTACCGGGGTTGGCGCGGGGCATGCCGGGAAACTGGCGGGCCCCGCGCTTTGGGGGGTTCTGGGGAGGTTTTTTGAGGTTTTTGTGAGGGGAAAGTGGGGTGACAATGGCTCCTCTCGCTGTCCCCTCGGCGCAGGGAGGAGCTGGAGCAGCAGCTGAGGACGGTGATCGATGAGCTGGGCAAGGCTTCGGCCAAGGTGGGGAGCACTGGGAGCACTGGGAGCACTGGGAGCGTGGAACTGGGCGGGGGGGGTCCCAGGGGATCACTGGGGACAATGGGAGGTCCGAGGGGGGTCCCAGGGGTGGAATGAGGGGTCACAAGGGGTCCTGGGGGGGTCATGGGGGGGTCCCGTGTCCCCCCAGGCAGGCCCAGGGCCTCTCCACCCCCGTGACCAGCGCGGCCCGAATGGAGAGCAACCGGCACGTGCTGTACATCCTGAGGGACACCCGGTGAGAACCCCAAAATCACCCCAAAATCACCCCAAAACACCCCCCCAAACACCCCCCCCAAACTGCACCTGCCCTGCATCCTGAGGGACACCCGGTGAGAGCCCCAAAACACCCTGAAAAAAACCCAAAAACCTCTCTCAGACCCCCCCAAATTCCCCTTCAAGAGCCCCCTCAGACTCTGAGGCCCCCCCAGGATCCTTCAAAGCCCCCAAGCCCCTCTCACACCCCCCAAACCCCTCTGAGACCCCCCAAACCCCTCTCAGATGCCCCAAACCCCTCTCAGATGCCCCAAACCCCTCTGAGATCCCCCCAAACCCCCCCAAACCCCTCTGAGATGCCCCCAAACCCCTCTGAGACCCCCCAAACCCCTCTCAGATGCCCCAAACCCCTCTGAGATCCCCCCAAACCCCTCTCACACCCCCCAAACCCCTCTCAGACCCCCCCAAACCCCTCTCACACCCCCCAAACCCCTCTGAGATCCCCCCAAACCCCTCTCACACCCCCCCAAACCCCTCTGAGATCCCCCCAAACCCCTCTCACACCCCCCAAACCCCTCTGAGATCCCCCCAAACCCCTCTCAGACCCCCCAAACCCCTCTCAGATGCCCCCAAACCCCTCTCAAGCCCCCCAAAATCCCCCCCAGGTCCCCCAAAGGCGCCGTGCTCGGGTTCCTCAAGGTCGGCTACAAGAAACTTTTCCTGCTGGTGAGTCCCTGGCCTGGATCCCGCGGGATTGGGGGGTCCCTGGCTCCAATCCCAGGGGAATTTTGGGGTCCCCACTCTCCCTTCTCGGGCTGCACCCTCTCCCGCTGCAATTTTTCGGGAATCAGGGTCTCCATGAACACCTAGATCCCCATTTTCCCCCTAAAATTACCATTTCCCACCCCAAATCCCTGTTTTTCCCCCAAATTTCCCTGGTTTTTTTTCCCCAAATCCCCGTTCTTTTCCTCCCAATCCCCATTTTTTCTCCCCAAATTCTTTCTTTTTCCCCCAAATCCCCTTTTTTCTCCCCCAAATTCCCATTTTTTTTCCCCCCAGGAGCGGGACGGCTCCCACGTGGAGGTGGAGCCTCTCTGTGTCCTGGATTTTTACATCCACGAGTCCCAACAGCGCCGGGGGCTGGGCCGGGAGCTCTTCCGGGAGATGCTGCAGGTCGGGGGGGGAAAATGGGGATTTTAGGAAAAAAATGGGAATTTTGGGGGAAAAAATGGGGATTTGGGAGACAAAATGGGAATTTTGGGGCGGATAAATGGGGATATTGGGGAAAAACAGGGAATTCAGGGGGAAAAAATAGGGATTTGGGGGAGGAAAAATAGGGATTTGGAGGAAAAACGGGAATTTGGGAGAGGAAAAATGGGGATTTTGGGGAGAAAAAAAAGGGATTTGGGAAGGAAAAACCCTGGATTTGGGGGGAAAGGATTTGAGGAAAAATGGGATTTTGGGTGGGGAACTGGTAATTTTCGGGGGGAATTTTGGGGATTTGGAGCCCCTAACTCCCTAAAAATCCCAGCGGGAGCGGGTGCAGCCCGAGAAGTTGGCGGTGGACAGACCCTCGGAGAAGCTGCTGGGCTTCCTCAGGAAACACTTTGGGCTCTGTGACCTCATCCCACAGGTGTGAGGGGCAAAAGAAAATACAAATATTTCGTCTTTTATTACTTTTATTTATTTTTTTATGGCATGTTAAAGGTTGGGGTTTCAGCAAAGCAAATATTTGATTTGAAATGAAGCATTGCAGGTTACGTTTCTGCCCCAGCGGGAGGGGAAAATCACCTCGAGCGTTAAAATGAGTTTTAATTTTGTGCTTGTTTGTCGGTATAAATAGAAATTTATAGAAATAAAAATGGATAGGAATTAATTAGAAGAATTAAATGAGGTTTGTGATTTTTGCTTCTCTGCCAGGTGAACAACTTTGTCATCTTTGAGGGGTTTTTCTCCACCAGGACCGGTGAGTCTGGGGTTTCCCAGGGAATCCTTTGGCAGATTCCAGGGGTTCCCAGGGTGGGTTTGGGGGGAATTCCAGGGAATCTTGGTTTGGATTTTGGGGGGGTTTTGGGTGGACTTCAGCAATTCCTCAGGTGGAATCCAGAGAGTTTCCCTGGGTGGATTTTGGGTGAATTCCTGCATTTCTCTGGATGGATTTTGGATAAATTTTGGGTTAAATTCCTGCATTTCCCTGGGTGGATTTTGGATAAAATTTGGGTTAAATTCCTGCATTTCCCTGGGTGGATTTTGGGTGGATTTTGGGGTGAATTCCTGCATTTCTCTGGGTGGATTTTGGATAAATTTTGGGTTAAATTCCTGCATTTCCCTGGGTCTCTCCTGCCCAGCCCCTGCCCGGCGCCCGTTCCCGCGGCCGCGCCCGGAGGAGCCCATCAAGCCGTACTCGCTGACCGAGCGCGACTGTGAGCACCGGGGGGCGTGGCCGGGGGTGGGGCTGTCATGGGTGTGGTCAGTGGGTGGGACCATGGGCATGGCCTTCCCCTGACAGTGGGTGGGGCTAGTGGGTGGGAACCATGGGTGTGGCTGCCGTGGGTGTGGTCTGTGGGTGTGGCCCTGGGCGTGTCCCTTCCCCGGCAGTGGGTGGGACTTCCCTGGGTGTGATCAGTGGGTGTGGCCATGGGCAGGTCCCTACCCCAGACAGTGGGTGGGGCTGGTGGGTGTGGTCAGTGGGTGTGGCCATGGGCGTGTCCCTTCCCCGGCAGTGGGTGGGACTTCCCTGGGTGTGGTCAGTGGGTGTGGCCATGGGCAGGTCCCTACCCCAGACAGTGGGTGGGGCTGGTGGGTGTGGTCAGTGGGTGTGGCCATGGGTGGGTCTCTACCCCAGACAGTGGGTGGGGCTGGTGGGTGTGATCAGTGGGTGTGGCCATGGGTGGGTCTCTACCCCAGACAGTGGGTGGGGCTGGTGGGTGTGGTCAGTGGGTGTGGCCATGGGTGGGTCTCTACCCCAGACAGTGGGTGGGGCTGGTGGGTGTGGTCGGTGGGCGTGGCTCTCCCCTGACACGCCCCGCCCCCCCAGTCCTGCGGGAGGAGGCGGAGCCCCCCTGGCCCTTTAACCTGTCCCGGGGCTCCCCGGTGCGGGGCAGCCTGCGCCCCTTCCTGCTGCGCCGGGAAACCCCCCCGGGGACCCCCCCGGGCCCCGAGCCGCCCCCCCGCAGAGCCAGGTACGGCCGGGGGGCACCTGGGGACACCTGGGGGGCACCTGGGGGCATGCAGGGGCACCTGGGGGGTACCTGGGCGGCACCTGGGGTACCTGGGGGGCACCTGGGGGCATCTGGGGACATGGAGGGGCATCGGGGGTTATCTGAGGGGTACCTGGGGGGCACCTGGGGGCATCTGGGGGTCAGCTCGGGCTGGGCTGGGCTTGGACTGGGTTTGGATTGGGTTTGGGATTGGGTTGGGTTGGGTTTAGTTTGGGCTGGGTTTTGGGATCAGTTTTAGGTCCATTTGGGGTTGGTTTGGATTTGGTTCTGGGCTGGGTTTGGGTTGAGTTCCCAGCTCAGTTTTGGGCTGGGTTTGGGGCTCTTTGGGCTTTGATTCAGGCCGGGCTCTGAGGTGGGTTTGGGATCGGTTTGGGGGCGGTTTGGGGTTTGCCTGGGGCTCCGTTTTAGGGTCGAGTTTGGGGTGAACCCTGAGCTCAGTTCTGGGCTCAGTCTGAGCTGCTCCCCCTCCCCCAAACAGCTCCTTGGGCCGCGTCGGCCGCTGAGCTCGCCCAGCCCCCGCTCCTGTGGCCACTGACCGACCCCCCGTGGCCACTGACCCCTCCTATGGCCAGTGACCCCCACTGACCCCCCCACTGTGGCCACTGACCCCTCATGGCCACTGACCCCCCCACTGTGGCCACTGACCCCTCATGGCCACTGACTGACCCCCCATGGCCACTGACCCCTCCTATGGCCAGTGACCCCCACTGACCCCCCCTCCTGTGGCCACTGACCCACTATGGCCACTGACCCCCTCCCTCCTGTGGCCACTGACCCCTTCCTGTGGCCACTGACCCCCTATGGCCACTGACCCCCACTAACCCCCCTCCTGTGGCCACTGACCCCTCCCTGTGGCCACTGACCTCCCCATGGCCGGGCCATGGGGGGACTGGGGGCCCCTGGACCCAACTGGGAACCAGTTCCCGCCCCACTGGGAACCAGTTCCCGCCCCACAGCCCCACTGGGAACCAGTGCCTGCCCCACGGGTGTTCGTCTGTGCCCCACAGCCTCACTGGGAATCGCTTCCCACCCCACTGGCACCCTCCTCCCTGCCCCGTGGGTGCCCCTCCCCCCCCCCCGCCCGGCCCCGGGGGGGGGCCGCCTCTCCCTCCCCCACCTGATTTTTTGGGGACGTTTCAATAAAATCGGTGACTCCGGACTCTGCCTCCTAGCTGGGCGTCTCTTCCGGGTCTGGGCGGGGCTTACCCGCCGCCTTAACCCATATGCGGTGCTAGCCCCGCCCCCGAGGGTGGGAGCGCTCTTCCTATTGGTTGCGCCTCGCGCGGCCCCGCCCCTCCTCTCCCTGGCGGGCGGGCGAGAAGGGCGCGCGGCCACCGCGCGTGCGCAGCGGGGCCCGCGGGTCACCTTCCCGCGCTCGGCGCAGGCGCGCTGCGCTGAGGGGAAGGGGGAAGCGCGCGCGGCCCGCGCAGGCGCGGAGGGAGCGCCCGGCGTGAGGGGAAGAGGAGGAGGAGGAGGAGGAGGCGGCAGCGACAGCGGGGGGACAGCGAGCAGCGGCGCCCGCCATGTACCGGCACGTCACCGCCACCGTCAGCGCCGCCGTCCGCCTCCGGCCCGGCAGAGCCTGGGCCCCGGCAGCGACCGCAGCGCCCGGGCCGGCCCCGCCGCGCCGCCGCTACCGAGCGCGGCCGCAGGTGAGGGGAGCCCGCTGAGGGGGGGAGAGGCGGGGTCATGCAAATAGAGGCGCGGGGTGGGTGGGGTTATGTAAATATGAGTGTTAGCGGGTATTTGGGAAGGGGCGGGGTTATGCAAATGAAGGCGCGGCCTTGTGTGGGAAAAGAGGGATGCGAATAGTGACCGTTGGGTGGGCGGGGCTATGTAAATGTCCTGCGCGTGGAAACCCGTTGGTGGGCGTGGTTATGCAAATTAAATCCCTTAAATATCGCCGTGTCGCTAGAGGGGCGCGGTTATGCAAATCGAGGGCGGGGCTTTTCCCTCCGGGGGTGGAGCCGAGGGTCCCTGGGGGGAACCGAATGGGGCAAACCCTCCCAAAATGGGGCAAATCCTCCCAAAATTGGGAAAGTTCCCTTTTTCCATGGGGCAGACCCTCCCAAAATGGGGCAAACCCTCCCAAAACGGGGCAAATCCCCCCGAACCGGGGCAGACACCCCCTCCCCCAATGACTGACCCCCTCCCCGGGCTCCCCCCTTACTCTCCCATCCCAAATTCCCCTTTTTTTCTCTCTTTTCTCTCCCCCCACTGCCAGGGCCTGGAGCCCCCCTTGGTGCCCGGCCCTGGCCTGGCGCTGCTGCCCCCTCCCCGCTGTCCCCAGGCGCGGCCCCCCGGGACCCCCCCCCGGGGGCTGGAGGGGCTGGGGGGCCCGGTGACCACGGTGGACGGGCGGCGGGAGGATGACATCGACGTCAGGGACCCCCCCCGGCTGCTGCTGGGACCCCCGGGACCGAGCCCGGGCAGCGGCCCCGGGAGCGGCCCCGGGCGCGGCCACAGCGGCCCCCGCGCCCTCCATGGAGGAGCACCTGGCGGCCATGCACGAGAAACTGCGGCACGAGGTGCTGGGGAGGGAGGGGGAAATGGGGGGGAAAAGGGGAGGAGAGAGTGGGGAGAAAATGGGGAGAGAATGGGGGGAAAGCGGGGAGAGAATGGGGGCAAAATGGGAATAAAATGGGGGAAAAGTGGGGAGAAAGTGGGGATAAAATGGGCGCAAAGTGGGGAGGGGGGACAAAGTGGCCCAGGGAGGTGACAAAGTTGGGGGGCATTGACAGGAAAGGGGGTGTGGGACAGAGCTGGGGGAGGTGACAGCACCCAGGGAGAGGTGACAGCACCCGGGGGAGGTGACAGCAGCCCCGGTGACCCCCCTGTCCCCCCCCAGCTCCCCAATTTCTTCCTGAAGATCCCGGACTACGCCCTGTACGCCCCCGACGTGGAGTTCCAGTGCCAGCACCTGCACCTGCACACGCGGTGGGTGACACGGGGACAGCCCCGCCACGGGGGGTGACACGGGGAGGGACAGGGGGGCACAGGAGTGACACGGGGAGGGGCCGGGCTGGCATGGGGGTGGCACAGAGGTGGCAAAGGGAGGTGCCAGGGTGTCCCCCGCGGGTGCCAGCCGTGTCCCCGTGTCCCCATGCCCGCAGGGGCCGGGCCATGTACGCGGTGGCGGTGGCGCTGTGCCGGGCGCTGGCACAGTGCAGTGCTGGGGTGGCACAGGGTGGCACAGGGGTGGCACAGGGCAGTGCTGGGATGGCACAGGGAGGTGCCAGGGTGACACAGAGGTGTCCCCCGCGGGTGCCAGCCGTGTCCCCATGTCCCCGTGCCGGCAGGGGCCGGGCCATGTACGCGGTGGCGGTGGCGCTGTGCCGGGCGCTGGCCTGGGGTTACTTTGCCAGCCTGCGGCTGGAGGTGCTGGCGCTGACCCGGCACCCCGAGGACTGGAGCGTGCGGGCGCGCTGGCGCCTGACCGGCCTGCCCCTGCACCTGCTGCTGCTGCGCTGGTACCCGCCGTGACAAGCGCACCTTGCTCAGGTGAGGGACGCACCTGAGCCCCGCCCGCCCCGCCCCCGGCACCGCCCGGGGCGGCGGCTCCGTGCCAGCCCCTCCCCCACGTCCCCAAGTGTCCCCTGTGTCCCCTCCCCAGGTCCTACGACGCCCTCTCCACCTTCTTCCTCAACTCGCAGGGGCTGATCCGCTGCCACCGCGTGGACAAGGTGAGTGCGGGCGCACCTGGGGACACCTTGGGGACACCTTGGGGACGTCCCCGGTGTCCCCTGACCCCGTCTCCCCCCTCCCCAGATGATGCCAGCCCCCACGGCCGTCCCCGAGCCCAAGAAGCTGCTGGTGGCCGCCGTGCTGGCCGGGGCCCTGAGCCGGCCCTGAAGCCACCTGGGGGGGGACACCTGAGCGCCCCTCACCTGTCTCGGAGTGTCCCCTTTGTCCCCTCCCCCGCCATTCCGTGTCCCCTCCTTGTCCTTTAATTTAATGTACAGAATAAAAAAAACAGCGGTGACAGCGGGGGTGGCGCCGCTGCGGGGCTGTATTGGGGCTGTCCCCAGGTGTGCCAGGTGTGCCAGGTGTGCCCAGGTGTGCCCAGGTGTGCCAGGTGTGCCCAGGGCGGGCTCAGCCCAGCTCCTCCCGCGCTTTCCCGGCTTTCTTGGGCATCTTGCGGCCGCTGCCGTCCTCCAGCTCCTTGGCCTGGTAATAGTGAGGGGCCACCTCCAGCAGCCAGGAGCTGTCGATCTCGATCACCTGGGGACAGAGGGGACAGCGCTGACACCTGGGGGACACACCTGGGGACATCCCCAGGACAGGTGGGGACAGGGACGATGGGAGGTTGGGGTGGGGGGTCACCACTTTGTCACCTTGGGGCTGTGGCCACCTGAGTCCCCAGGTGGGGCCACCAGGTCCCTGGCACTGTTGTCCCCGTGTAGTCACCTTGGAGGTCACCCAGCGTGTCCCTGCTGTGCCACCATGTCCCTGCCCTGTGTCCCCATGACCCCAGGGGTGTCCCAGGTGTCCCCCAGGTGTCCCCCAGGTGTCCCAGGGTGTCCCAGGTGCCCCCACCTGTCTCATGAACTCCTTGGAGGTGCAGACCAGCAGCACCCAGCGTGTCCCTGCTGTGTCCCCACATCCCTACCCTGTGTCCCCATGACCCCAAGGTGTCCCAGGTGTCCCCAGGTGCCCCAGGTGTCCCCACCTGTCTCATGAACTCCTTGGAGGTGCAGACCAGCTCGTGGTAGAGCACCCAGCGGGGCTGCAGGGCGAACAGGGCGCTGTTGGGGTGGATGAACACCGGCTGCTGGTGCTTCACCGTGCGGTACCCGCCCCGCGCCAGCCGCGCCGTGTGGTAAAAGAACCCGGCGGTGATGGCCTGAGGGGACAGGGACGGGGTTACTGGGAGGGACTGGGGGGCACTGGGAGGGACTGGGGGGGACTGGGAGGCACTGGGAGGGACTGGGATTGGTGTCTGCCCTGTGCCAGCCGCGCCGTGTGGTAAAAGAACCCGGCGGTGATGGCCTGAGGGGACAGGGACGGGGTTACTGGGAGGGACTGGGAGGGACTGGGAGGGACTGGGGGGCACTGGGAGGGGACAGGGACAGTGTGACTGGGAGGGACTGGGGGGGATTGGGAGGGACTGGGATGGGTCCCAAGGGTGTTTTGGGGCCCGTTCCGGGGCTCACCTTGCGCACCAGGTCGAGGTTGCCAGGGGTGTTTTGGGGCTATTTTGGGGCTGTATTTGGGGTGGTTTTGGGGTGTTTTTTGGGTGTTTTTGGGGCTGTTTCTGGGGTGTTTTTGGGCTGTTTTTGGGTGTTTTGGGGCCCGTTCCGGGGCTGACCTTGCGCACCAGGTCGAGGTTGCCCCCGCAGGAGGACGGGGCGATCTCCACGCGCTCCATCAGCCCCTGCAGCTGGTCCCGCACGTCGCGGGCGCGGCGCAGCGAGCGCGCCTGCACAAAGTGCTCGTAGCACCACTGCAGGGAGTGCCCGCTGGCCACCCACTGCCAGGGGACACCGGGGACACCGGGGGACACCGGGGACACCAGGGACACCAGGGACACCAGGGACACCACAGGGACACCACAGGGACACCAGGGACACCAGGGACACCACAGGGACACCGTGGGCAAAGGGATGGGGATGGGAGGGACAAAGACAGCGAGAAAATAAAACAAACAACACAAAGGGACACACGGTCAGAGCTGCTGCTGCTGCTGGACGCTGGCCTGTCCCCAACGCCCCACAAGTGTCCCCAAAGCCCCCACACACCCCCATCCCAATGTCCCCAGTGTCCCGATACCCCCAGTATCCCCACACCCCTTCTATCCCAATGTCCCCAGTGTCCCCTATGTCCCCACTGTCCCCAATATCCCCAGTGCCCCCAGTGTTCCCAGTATCCCCAGTGTCCCTCTTATCCCAGTATCCTCACTGTCCCCGTGTCCCCAATGTCCCCTCTGTCCCCGCTGTCCCCGCTGTCCCCAATGTCCCTGTGTCCCCAATGTCCCCGCTGTCCCCGCTGTCCCCAATGTCCCCACTGTCCCCGCTGTCCCCGTACCTGGTTGTAGACGTTGAGCAGCACCAGGTGATCCCCGCCGGGGACGCCGAAGGCCGCCCGGGCGCTGTCGGCGTGCAGCACCTTGTCCTTGGGCCGGTAGAAGACGGCGTTGTTCACCGACAGCATGGCGGCCACCGTCAGCACCTCCTCCGTGCAGCCGTACCTGGGGACACGGGGACACTGAGGGGACATTGGGGACATTGGGGACACTGAGGGGACATTGGGGACATGGCGGCCACCGTCAGCACCTCCTCCGTGCACCCGTACCTGGGGACATTGGGGACACTGAGGGGACACTGAGGGGACATTGGGAACACGGGGACATTGGGGACATGGCGGCCATCGTCAGCACCTCCTCCGTGCAGCCATACCCACGGACATTGGGGGGACATTGAGGGGACATGGGACCCTGGGGACACCCCGGGGACACTGAAGGGACCCTGGGGACACCCCGGGGACGCCGCTGTCACTCACTGCTCGCTGGCCAGGATCATCTTGGCCAACATCGGCTCCACCGGCAGCTCCGCCATGCGCCGGCCCAGCTGGGACAGGGACAGGGACAGGGACAGCGGTGAGCACCGGGGACACCCCAGTGCCCCCAGTGCTCCCAGTGCCCCCCAGTGCCCCCCCAGTGCCCCCCAGTGCTCCCAGTGCCCCCAGTGCCCCCAGTGCCCCCAGTACCCCCCAGTACCCCCCAGTGCCCCCAGTGCCCCCAGTGCCCCCAGTGCCCCCCAGTGCTCCCAGTGCCCCCAGTGCCCCCCCAGTGCCCCCAGTGCTCCCCCAGTGCCCCCCAGTGCCTCCCAGTGCCCCCCCAGTGCCCCCCCCAGTGCCCCCCAGTGCCCCCAGTACCGTGGTCAGCTCCCCCAGGTGGTTCAGGGCCCCCAGGGCGTAGAGCTGCTCCAGCGCCAGCACCAGCGTCTCGTGGGGGGGCGGGTCCAGGAAATCAAAGTGGATCAGGTCGTTGATCCCTGGGGACAGCCCGGGGTCCCTGAAACGGCCCTCAGGACCATCCCAGTCACCCCAGTCCTTCCCAGTCCCCCCCAGTGCCCCCAAATACCATCCCAGTGTTCCCCAATCCCCTCCCAGTCCCCCCCACTCCCATCCCAGTCCCTCCCAGTCCCTCCCAGTCCCCTCCCAGTGCCCCCCAGTCCCCTCCCAGTCCCTCCCAGTCCCTCCCAGTGCTCACCCAGGCTCTTGAGCAGCAGCACCAGCGATCCCAGGTCGGCTCTCTGGATCTCGGGCACGGGGCTCTCCTCCAGCTCGTGCTGGAAGGCCCAGGCCGTGTAGAGCCGGAAACACTTCCCGGGCGCCACGCGGCCCGCGCGCCCCGCCCGCTGATTGGCTGAGGCCTGGGGACAGGGGACACGGGACACCTGGCACCTGCACCTGCGGGTCACCCGGCACCTGGCACCGGGCACCCAGCATCACCCAGCACCTGGTACCCAGCACCTGGCACCGGGCACAGGGCACCTGCAGACGGCACTGGGCAGACATCAGGACAGGGCGGTTCAGGGAGATCCAGGGGTGGAACAGTGAGGTGGCAATAGGTGACACAGGTGACACAGGTGACACACAGGTGACACAGGTGACACACAGGTGACGTACCCGTGAGCAGGGTGTCACCACCAGGGACTCCATGCCGGTGCGGGCGCTGTAGCTCTTCTGCTTGCAGAAGCCGGGGTCCAGCACGTAGACGATGCCGTCAATCGTCACCGACGTCTCGGCGATGTTGGTGGCCACCACCACCTGCGCGGGCAGGTGAGCCTGGGACACGCCCCTGGGACACGCCCAAGCTGGCCCCGCCCCACCAGGCTAAGCCACGCCCGCTTGGACCCCAGCCAATCAAGCCCCATCCTGCAGGCTGTGCCCAATAAAGCCACACCCCTTCAGACCACACCCAATTAAACCACACCCCTTCTGCCTACATCCTCAGGAGCCACACCCATTAAGGCCCCACCTCTTTAGGCCCCACCCAATTAAGTCCCACCCCCTAACCATTGCTCATTTATAGGGCCCAACCCCTCTCCATGAAGCCACACCTCCTCCCTCTCAGGCTCCGCCCCCTCTTAAAGGGCCAGCACACCTTCCTAGCTCCCGAAATGAAACCCCACCCATTTCTCCTTAAACCCCACCCCTTCCCTGCCAAACCACACCCCCTGCCGAGGCCCCGCCCCCTCCCTTAAAGGGCCGGCGCACCTTCCTGGCGCCGGGGGGCGTGGGCTGGAAGATGCGGGCCTGCAGCTCGGAGGGCAGGTTGGCGTAGATGGGCAGCACCAGCAGCTCGGGCAGGCGCGAGCCCAGGCGGCGGCAGCGCTCCTGCAGCAGCTCCACGCAGGCCTCGATCTCCTCCTGCCCCGGGGACCGTGGGGACGTCACAGTGGGGACAGCCGGGGACGGGCGGGTGACGCTCAGGGGACAGCGGGGGGACACTGACCTGGCCGGTGAGGAAGACCAGGATGTCCCCGGGGGGTTGGGTGACGTGGATCTGCAGCACCGACACCACGCAGGCCTCCAGGTAATCGGCCTCGGGCGCCTGCGGGGACACGGGGACAGCAGGGGGACACAGGGGACACAGGGGACACAGGGGCACGGGGGACACCAGGGACACGGGGGACACAGGGGACACAGGGACATGGGGGGACATGGGGGGACACAGGGGACATGGGGGACACAGGGGACACAGGGACACGGGGGACACAAGGAGACACCAGGGACATCAGCACCAGCTGTCCCCAAAGGTCCCCAGCCATCCCCCATCCCCTCATGTCCCCAAATGCTCCCAACACCCCACACGGCCCCGGGTACCCCAAACCCCAGTGTCCCCAGTGTCCCCAATGTCCCTGATGTCCCCACTGTCCCCTCTATCCCCATTGCCCCCATTGTCCCCAATGTCCCCACTGTCCCCATTGCCCCCAATGTCCCCGCTGTCCCCACTGTCCCCATTGCCCCCACTGTCCCCAATGTCCCCACTGTCCCCATTGTCCCCTCTGTCCCCAATGTTCCCACTGTCCCCATTGTCCCCAATGTCCCTGCTGTCCCCATTATCCCCAATGTCCCCGCTGTCCCCTCTGTCCCCATTGCCCCCATTGTCCCCATTGCCCCCAGTGTCCCCCGTGTCCCCGTGTCCCCGGTGTCACCTTGGTGTAGTAGATGTCGACGGGGAAGCGGCGCCCGGGGATGCGGAAGACGGGCGCGTGGTCGAAGAAGGCCGAGAAGCGCTCGGTGTCCAGCGTGGCCGAGGCCACCAGCACCTTCAGCTGCGGCCGGAACCGCGCGATGTCCTTGATCAGCCCGAAGAGCACGTCCGTGTGCAGGGTGCGCTCGTGGGCCTCGTCTATCATGATCACACTGGGGACACAGGGACACAGGGATGGACATGGGGACACCAGGATGGACATGGGGACACAGGGATGGACACTGGGATGGACACAGCCCGTCCGTGTGCAGGGTGCGCTCGTGGGCCTCGTCTATCATGATCACACTGGGGACAGGGATGGACATGGGGACACCAGGATGGACATGGGGATGGACACGGGGATGGACACAGCACGTCCGTGTGCAGGGTGCGCTCGTGGGCCTCGTCTATCATGATCACACTGGGGACAGAGATGGACATGGGGATGGACATGGGGACACCAGGATGGACATGGGGATGGACATGGGGACACCGGGATGGACATGGGGACACAGGGATGGACAGTGGGATGGACACAGCCCGTCCGTGTGCAGGGTGCGCTCATGGGCCTCGTCTATCATGATCACACTGGGGACAGAGATGGACACGGGGATGGACATGGGGACATGGGGATGGACACAGGGATGGACATGGGGACACCAGGATGGACACAGGGATGGACACAGGGATGGACACGGGGATGGACAGCGGGATGCAGACAGGGTCCTCTGACTGTCCCTGTTCTCTCTGTCCCCACTGTCCCCCAGGTGTCCCCGGTGTCACCTGGCTGTCCCTGTTCTGTGTGTCCCCGTTATCCCCCAGTGTCCCCGCTGTCCCCGGTGTCCCCGGTGTCACCTGTAGGAGGCCAGGTCGGGCTCTGTCAGGAACTCCCTCAGCAGCATCCCGTCCGTCATGTACTTGAGCACCGTGCGCTCCGACGTGCAGTCCTCAAAGCGGATGCTGTACCCCACCTTGGGGACAGGGACACTGCTGGCACCTCCTGGGAACATTGTCACCTCTATGGGGACACTGTCACCTCCCAGGGACACCGCTGGCACCTCTCAGGGACACTCAAACCTCCCTGGGGACACTCAAACCTCCCTGGGGACACCATTGTCACCTCCCGGGGACACCGTCACCTCTATGGGGACACTGTCACCTCCCAGGGACACCACTGTCACCTCCCGGGGACACTCAGCCCTGCCCCCCCCAGCTGTCCCTCCCAGGGTGTCCCCAAAGTGCCCGGGATGTGTCCCCAAGGTGGGGGCGCTGTGCTTGGTGCTGGGGATGTCCCCGGTGTCCCCCCCCGATGTCCCCCCCAGTGTCCCCCCCGTGTCCCCGGGGTCACCTCGTTGCCCAGCTTTGTCCCCATCTCCACGGCCACCCTGGCGGCCACGCTCATGGCGGCCACGCGCCGCGGCTGCGTCACCCCGATCTTCAGCCCGCCCCGCGTGTAGCCCTGGGGACAGAGGGGACAGAGGGGACAGCGGGGGTCAGGGGGGACAGTGGGGGGACAGGGGGGGACAGCGGGGTCAGGGGAGGTCAGGGGGGACAGCGGGGACAGGGGGGACAGGGGGGGACAGACCCGCCCCAGAGCACCCCCGACCCCAAAGGGCAGGAACTGAGAGACCCCAAATCCACTCAAACCCTCCCCAGTCCACCCACTGTCCCCCCAAATCCCCTCCCAGCCCCTCCCAGTGCCTCCCAGTCCCTCCCATTCCCCTCCCAGTGCCTCCCAGTCCCTCCCAGTCCCCTCCCAGCCCCTCCCAGTTTGTCCCAGTCCCCTCCCAGCCCCTCCCAGTCCCCTCCCAGTCCCTCCCAGTCCCCTCCCAGTCCCTCCCAGCCCCTCCCAGCCCCTCCCAGTCCCTCCCAGTCCTCTCCCAGTCCCTCCCAGCCCCTCCCAGTCCCTCCCAGTCCTCTCCCAGTCCCTCCCAGTCCTCTCCCAGTCCCTCCCAGCCCCTCCCAGCCCCTCCCAGTCCCTCCCAGCCCCTCCCAGTCCCTCCCAGTCCTCTCCCAGTCCCTCCCAGTTCCCTCCCAGTCCCTCCCAGTCCCTCCCAGTCCCTCCCAGTCACCTCCTCGTGCAGGTACTGGGGGATCTGGGTGGTTTTCCCCGAGCCCGTCTCCCCCTCGATCACCAGGATCTGGTGCTGGGCCACGGCCGCCACCAGCTCCTGGCGGAAGGGGAAGATGGGCAGCGCCCGGCGGCTCTCCTGCAGCGACTGCCGGCGCCGCTCCGCCTCGGGGACGGCCTCGGGGACGTCCTGGGGACAGCGGGGACAGCGGGGTCACCTCAGTGCCACCCTCAGGGTCACTGAACCCACCCCAGTGCCACCAGTAACCACCCAACCTCCCCACTGCCGGCGCCGCTCCGCCTCAGGGACGGCCTCGGGGACATCCTGGGGACAGCGGGGACACCTCAGTGCCACCCTCAGGGTCACTGAACCCACCCCAGTGCCACCAGTAACCACCCAACCTCCCCAGTGCCAGTGCTGCTCCACCTCAGGGACATCCTGAGGACAGCGGGGACAGCAGGGTCACCTCAGTGCCACCAAAGCCACCCTAGTGTCACCCCAGTGCTGCCAGGGACCTCCTCTGTTTGCCCAACCCCCCCCGAACCACCCCAAATCCCCCCCAAACCCCCCCGAACCACCCCAAACCCCTTCCCCTGACCCCAAATCCCCCCTGAACCACCCCAAATCCCCCCAAATCCACCCCAAATCCCCCCAAACCCCCTCCCCTGACCCCAGACCCCACCTTTTGGGGGTCAGTCCCCTCTAACTGAGCGGCACTGACGAACTGCACCATCTCCTCCTCCTCCAGCACCCCAAACCACCCCTGAACCCACCCTGAACCACCCCAAACCCCTTTCCCATGACCCCAAATCCCCCCTGAACCACCCCAAATCCCCCCAAATCCACCCCAAATCCCCCCAAACCCCCTCCCCTGACCCCAGACCCCACCTTTTGGGGGTCAGTGCCCTCCAGCTGGGCGGCACTGACGAACTGCACCATCTCCTCCTCCTCCAGCACCCCAAATCCCCCCCAAATCCCCCCCAAACCCCTTCCCCTGAACCCAAATCCCCCCTGAACCATCCCAAATCACCCCAAATCCCCCCCAAATCCCCCCCAAACCCCTTCCCATGACCCCAAATCCCCCCCAAATCCACCCTGAACCACCCCAAACCCCTTTCCCATGACCCCAAATCCCCCCCAAACCCCTTCCCCAGAGCCCAGACCCCACCTTTTGGGGGTCAGTCCCCTCTAACTGAGCAGCACTGACGAACTGCACCATCTCCTCCTCCTCCAGCAGCAGCGGGTAGTCGGGGCCGGGCCGGGCGGCGTCGCGGGCCCCGAAGCGCAGCGAGGCCGCCCCCAGCAGCTGCTCCTCCCAGCGCCGCTGCTCGTCCCGCGGGGCCAGCGCCTCCTCGGGGGCCTCCTCCCGCTCCGGGATCCCCTGGACCGGTTTTGGTGCAAAGAAAAGCCAGGGTTTGGGACTCCCAGAGCTCCCAGAAATGGATTTTTGGGTGAATAAACCCCAGATCTGTGACTCTAACAGAACCCTGGATCTCCCAGGATGGATTTTCAGTCAATAAACCCCAGATTTGTCCCCCCCAGGAGGGATTTTGAATGAATAAAGTCAGGATTTGTGACTCCTGAAGCTCCCAAGCCAGATTTCAGGTGAATAAACCCCAGATCTGTCCCTCCCACAGCTCCCAGAATGGATTTTGAATGAATAAAGTCAGGATTTGTGACTCCCGGAGCTCCCAGGAGGGATTTTGAGCGAATAAACCCCAGTTTTGTGACTCCTGGATCTCCCGGAATGTATTTCCCACCCCCAGGGCAGGATTTTCAGAGAATAAACCAAGGATTTGTCCCCCCCAGAGCTCCCAGGAGGGATTTTCAGTGAATAAACCCCAAATCTGTCCCTCCCAGAGCTTCCAGGATGGATTTTTGGGTGAATAACCCCAGATTTGTGACCCCCAGAGCCCCCCAGGCTGGCACCTTGCCCCGGGTCTCCTCGGGGATGCGGTAGCGGCCGCTCCTCTCCTGCAGCTCGCGCTCCCCGGCCCGTTTGTACTCCCGGGCCAGGTCCCGCAGGCGCCGCTTGTGCCGCAGCTGCCGCAGCTCGGCCGCGCTCAGCGCCTCCTCCCCGAAGAGCTGCTCCTCGTCCTGGATCTCCAGCTCCAGCTCCTCCAGCTTCTCCCGCTCCCGCTTGGCCAGGTACTCGCGGCGGGAGCGCTTGCGCAGCTCGGGGATCTGCGGGGGGATGGGGGAAAATGGGGAAAAACGGGGAGAAAATGAGGAAAAATGGGAAAAAATGAGAAAAAACGGGGAGAGAATGGGGGAAAATGGGGAGAGAATGGGGAAAAACGGGGGAAAATGAGAAAAAACGGGGGAAAATGAGAAAAAACGGGGAGAGAATGGGGGAAAATGGGGAGAGAATGGGGGAAAATGGGGAGAGGATGGGGGAAATGGGAAAAAATGGGGAGAAAATGGGGAAAAATGGGGAGAGAATAGGAAAAAAATGGGGATGGAGTGGGAGGGAATGGTGAGAAAGAGGGGAAAAATGAGACCAAATCAGGAGAGAAAGGGGAGAATGGGGGAGAAAGGGGAGTAAAGGGAGCTGTGGCAGCCCTCACCATGGCTTTTTGGTCTTCCTCAGCAACCTTCAGGCGCTTCTGGGCTTCTTCGTAGTCCTGGAGGGGGAAAAGGAGATGAGGAACGGGGGGGACACCCCCACATCCCACTCAGAACCCCTCAAATCCCCCCAGGACCCCTCAAATCCCTCCCCAGCCCCTCCTGGGACCCCTCAATCCCCCCCCAGCCCCCTGCCAGCCCCCAGGGACCCCTCAATCCCCCCAGACCCCTCCCAGCCCCTCAGGGACCCCTCAATCCCCCCCCCCAGCCCCCTGCCAGCCACTCCTGGGACCCCTCAAACCCCCCCAGCCCCCTCCCAGACCCCCAGGGACCCCTCAAACCTCCCCCAGTCCCCTCCCCAGCCCCTCTGGGACCCCTCAAATCCCCCCTCAAACCCCTCCCAACCCCTCAAATCCCCCTCAAACCCCCCCCCAGCCCCCTGCCAGCCCCTCTGGGACCCCTCAATCCCCTCCCAGCCCCCCAGGGACCCCTCAATCCCCCCCCCAGCCCCCTGCCAGCCCCCAGGTGTGCTCCCAGGTGCCGGCCCCACCTGGCTGTCCCCGCGGGGGCCGCGCTGGCGGTCGCGGCGCCGCAGCCGCTCGGCGAAGGCGTCGCGCTCCCGCAGGTCCCGCAGCCGCTCCCGCTCCGACGCCTCCCACTCCTCCTCCGGCTCCTCGGGGGGCTCGGCAGCCCTTGGGGAGGGGCACCAACGGCTCGGGGCAGCCCAAAAACCCCCCGGGGAGCCCCAAAAACTCACCTGGGACCCCCAAAAACCCCACCTGGAGCACCAAACCCACCCAGGAACACAAAACAAACCCCCAGGGACCCCAGGTTTTGCCCCAGAATCCCCAATTTTCCCTAAGTTCCCCAAATTTTCCTCGAAAATTAGGATTTTCCCCCCAAATTTTCTTTGTAAAATCCTCAATTTCCCTTAAAATCCTCGATTTTCCCCCAAATTCATGAAGTTTTTCCTTCTAAAATCCCAATTTTTGCCCCAAAAATCCCAAGTTTTCCTTCCAAATCTCAAATTTTTCCCCCCAAAATCTGAATTTTTCCCTTCTGTGACTCACGGGGGCGGGGGCGACGGCGACGCCGCGGCCTCGGGGGGGGACTCGGAGCGCTGGCGGCGCCGCAGGTGGCGGCGGCGGGGGCGTGGCCGCTCCTGGGCGTGGTCCTGGGCGGGGCCCGGCCCCTCCTCGTCGCTCTCCACCAATCGGTAGCCGCGGTTCTGCCGCTGCAGCTCCAGCGCCGCCCGCTCGGCCGCGCGCCCGGGGGGCTCCCGGGGGGCTTCCCGCGGCACCTGGGGGTGGGGCCGGGGTCAGGGCACGCCCACCTGGCCACACCCCGAATGGCCACACCCAACGTGGTCGCACCCATCTGGCCACACCCAATATGGCCACACCCACGTGACCACACCCTACATGGCCACACCCAATGTGGTCGCACCCATCTGGCCACACCCAATATGGCCACACCCACGTGACCACACCCAACCTGGCCGCACCCAATGTGGTCGCACCCATCTGGCCACACCCAATATGGCCACACCCACGTGACCACACCCAACCTGGCCGCACCCATTGGAAGCCAAAGCCCGGCTTGATTGGCTGCTGGGTGCGGGAGCCACGCCCACTTGTGGTGACATAATATTCAAAGTCGGTTATGCCCCGCCCCTTCCTGAGGACGCCTTGCCTTCAAGCCCCACCCCTTTTTGACTGGCCACGCCCTCAGGACCAAATATGGCATCGGGAAGCCCCGCCCAGACCCCGCAGGCCACGCCTCCATCTCCATATAAGCTCGCGCCCCTCACACAAAGCCCCGCCCACTCCCCCAGCCAAAGCCCCGCCCCCTTCCCCCCCTCCTTCCCTCAGGCGGCCCCGCCCACCTTGTCCCACAGCTGGCGCGCGAACTCGCGCACGCGCGGCTCCTCCACGCGCAGGGCCTCGGTCTCGCGCAGCCGCTCCAGCAGCTCCTCCAGGCTGCGGCTGCGCCGCGCCAGCGCCACCAGGAAGGCGGGGACATGGCGGGCGCTGAGGCCCAGCAGCTCCTGGAGCTGCCCGGACACCCAGAGCTCCAGGCCCGCCGTGGCCGCCATGGCCGCGTCTGCTTCTTCCTCCTTCTCCTCCTCCCCCTCGCGGAGCCGCCGTCCAATCAGCGCCCAGCGCGGGGAGGCCTCGGCCAATCGGCGCGCGGCTCGCGACTACCCCCCGCCCCCGCGGCGGGCAGTGGCCAATCGGAGCGCGCGGCCCGCCAGGCCGCGCCCACCGGCGGCCTTACCGTAATGCCGCGAGCGCGCTCGCGCTTTACCGTAACGGCGCGTGCAGGAACGCACCTCAAAAAGCCAGGTCCGCAATTTCCGTTATTTTCGGGTTTTTTCCCCAAAAAAATCCATCAATCCCTTCCTTCCCTAAGAATTCCTCGCGATTTTCCCCAAAACCGGGGATATTTTCCCCCAAAACGGGACTTTTCCCCTCAGAAATTGCCCCGGCTCCCAACTCCCCCCCTCCGAAATCCCCAAAATCCTCATTTTCCTCCCCAAAATCCCCATTTTCCCAGCAAATCCCCCCAAAATCCCACCCGTCCCTCCCGGAATCTCCTTTTTCCCTCGGGGATTTCCCCCCTCTGCCTTCTCAAAGCTTCATTTTTTTTGTTGTTTTTTCCTTTCAAAACAGTTTTACTACAAAAAAACCTTTGCCAAAAAACACCGTTTTTACAAAATAATTGACATCTCTCCTCCCCAAAAAAATCCTTTTTTTGTTGTTGTTGTTTCTTCCTGGGAACGAGGCACTGAGAGCCCAAAATTTGGGGCACCCAGAACCCCAAAGATCTCGAAGATTTTTGCAGGAGCTGCTTTGGGCTGCCAGGACCCCAAAAATCGGGATTTGGGGGGTACGGGGGTTTGGGGGATCCCAAATTTGGTGATTTAGGGTTTTTGGGGCTCCCAGACTCCGGGATTTCAGTTTCTGGGGGCTCAGGTGCTGTGCTTCTGCCTCTTCCAGAAGTGTCTGACATTGGGGAATCCCAAATTTGGGGTTTTGGGGCTCCCAAACTCCAGGATTTGGGGTTTTTGGGGCTCCCAGACTCCAGAATTTTGGGGTTTTTGGGGCTCCCAGACTCCAGAATTTTGGGGTTTTTTGGGGCTCCCAGACTCGAGGATTTGGGGTTTTTGGGGCTCCCAGACTCCAGAATTTTGGGGTTTTTGGGTTTTTTGGGGCTCCCAGACTCCAGAATTTTGGGGGTTTTGGGGCTCCCAGACTCCGGAATTTTGGGGTTTTTGGGTTTTTTGGGGCTCCCAGCCTCGGGGATTTCCGTTTTTGGGGGGTTTGGGGCTCAGGCGCTGTGCTTCTGCCGTTTCCAGAAGCGTTTGACGTCGGGGTGGCCGCCGGGGGTGACGACCATCAGGCGCCGGGCGGGGTTCTCGAAGACCAGCACGCCCAGGGCGCGGGCGTGGTCCCGCAGCACCTCGAAATCCACCTGCGACAGGAACTGGTTGTACAGCACACCTGGGGGGACGGGCAGGGGACATCAGGGACACGGCACGGGGGCACCCGGCCCCTTGGGGACACGGCCGGGGTGTCACCTCCCCCATTGTGGAGTCACTTTCCCCTTGGGGACACTCCTGGAGCTGTCACCTCCCCCCAGGTGACACTTTGGGGACACCCAGGTGACACTCTGGGGACACTCTGGGGACCCCCAGGTGACACCTTGGGGACACCCAGGTGACACTTTGGGGACACTTTGGGGACCCCCAGGTGACACTCTGGGGACACTTTGGGGACCCCCAGGTGACACTCTGGGGACACTCTGGGGACCCCCAGGTGACACCTTGGGGACACCCAGGTGACACTTTGGGGACACTTTGGGGACACCCAGGTGACACTTTGGGGACACTTTGGGGACCCCCAGGTGACACTTTGGGGACACTTTGGGGACCCCCAGGTGCTCTCACCGTCGGAGAAGCGCAGCCGGTCCCGCTCGAGCTCCCAGAGGCGGATCTGGTCTGTGATGGTCGGGGGCAGCACCGGCGTCTGGGGACACAGGGACACAGGACAGGGACAATGGGACAGGGACAATGGGGACAGTGGGGACAGGGACGGGGGACAGGGACAGGGACAGAGGGGACAGGGACACAGGGACAGGGGGACTGGGACAGGGACATTGGAACAGGGACAGTGGGGACGGGGACAGGGGGGACAGGGACACAGGGACAGTGGGACACTGGGGACAGGGACAGGGGGACACTGGGGACAGTGGGGACAGACAGACAGACAGGGACAGGGGGACACTGGGGACAGTGGGGCCCCTCACCTGCCTGGCCATGGCGGGGTGGGCGCGAGTGCGCAGGAAGTGAATGATCTGTGGGGACAGCGGTGTCACCGCGGCTGCAGCGTCCCCAACGTCCCCACGTCCCCAAATGTCCCACAGCCCCGTGTCCCCTGTGTCCCCAGTGTCCCCACATCCCATAGCCCAGTGTCCCCAATGTCCCCATTGTCCCCATTGTCCCCAATGTCCCCAGTGTCCCCATTGCCCCCATCGCCCCCAGTGTCCCCAGTGTCCCCAATGTCCCCATTGTCCCCAATGTCCCCATTGTCCCCATTGTCCCCATTGTCCCCATTGCCCCCATTGTCCCCAGTGTCCCCAGTGCCCCCATGTCCCCAGTGTCCCCAGTGCCCCCATGTCCCCAGTGTCCCCGTCACCGTCCCCGTGTCCCCGGTGGCACCTGGTCGGCGGTGATGCCGTTGGCGATGGCCGCCTGCACGCTGTCCCGTGTCACCTGGGCCACCACCAGGTTGGGGAAGCGATAGAGCAGCTCCGAGAAGAGAGCGATGAGGGCCACCTGCAGCTCCGAGTCTGGGGACACCGGGGACAGCGAGGGGACAGTGAGGGGACAGTGAGGGGACAATGTGGGATCAAGGGTGATGGGGGTGACAAGGGGCATCACACAGGGTGACAGGGGATGTCCCCAGCTGTCCCCAGGTGTCCCAGCTGCCCCCAGGTGTGTCCCCAGGTGTGTCCCCAGCTGTCCCAGCTGTCCCAGGTGTCCCCAGGTGTGTCCCCAGGTGTCCCCAGCTGTCCCAGGTGTGTCCCCAGGTGTCCCCAGGGTCACCTGTGTAGGCGTAGATGCGGTAGTTGGTCTCCACCAGGACGAAGCCGTGGCTGTCGGGCGCTGTCCCCTGCGCTGTCCCCTGGGCTGTCCCCGCTGTCCCCGAGGCCAGCGCGATGGCCAGCCGGGTGGGGTAGAACCGCCGCGACTTCCGCTGGGGACACCGGGGACAGCGGGGACAGCGGCGTCACCGGGGGATGGCCCGCGGGGCTGGGGTCCCCAATGTCCCCAGGTGTCCCCAAGGGGCTGGGGGCAGGGTCCCCAGTGTCCCCAGGTGTCCCCAAGGGGCTGGGGGCAGGGTCCCCAGTGTCCCCAGGGTCAGCCCTGTCACCCCCAGTTCCCCCAGTGCTCCATCCCAGTCCCTCCCAGTCCCTCCCAGTTCCCCCAGTGCTCCCAGTCCCTCCCAGTGCCCCATCCCAGTGCTCCCAGTCCCTCCCAGTTCCCCCAGCTCACCTTTCTCTGGAACACCAGCCCGAACTCGCGCAGGTGCTGCAGGAAGGTCAGCAGGGACTCGCTCATCCCCTCCACCGAGTAATCCTGGGACGGGACCAGTACAGACCAGTATGGACCAGTACAAACCAGTACGGACCAGTTCACACCAGTAACCGCCAAAACATCCCCCCAGTTCTGCAGGGAACAGTCCTGGAACGCTCCCAGTCCAGCCCAGTTCGGCCCAGTAACCTTCCAGTTCCATCCCAGTCCCCTCCCAGTCCCTCCCAGTCCCTCCCAGTGCCCCCAGTCCCACCTTGCCCAGGGTGGAGAAGCTCAGCTGGAACAGGAAGGACAGAATCTCCACCAGGTCCATCCCCCGGGCCTGGGGGGGCACAGGGGGGGTTTGGGGGGGTCCCACCTCTTTTGGGGATCCCCCCCCTCCTCAAAACATTGGGAACTTCCCCCAGATTTTGGGGAAAATCCTTGAATTTGGGGAAAAAAAACCCCCAACTTTTGGGGAAACCCCCCCCCCCCAAGGTTTGAAGGAATTCACCCGCATTTTTGGGACACCCCCCATAAATTTTGGGATCCCCTCTCCCCAGATTGTTGGGGGCTTTGGGGTGAACCCCAGGGTTTTGGGGGTGAATTTTGGGGTTTCAGGATGAATCCTGGGACTTTTGGGGTGAATTACGTCAGTTTTGGGGTGAACCCAGAGGTTTTTGGGGTGAACCTCGGGGTGTTTTGGGGTTTGAGGGCACCCCGGGGTTTTTTGGGGTGAACCCTGAGGTTTTTGGGGTGAACCTTGGGGTTTTTGGGTCTGAGAGCACCCGGGGGTATTTTGGGGTAAATCCCAAGGTTTTTGGGGTGCACCCTGGGGTTTTTTGGGGTGAATCCCGGGGTTTTTTGGGGTTTTGGGGTGAACCCGGGGGTGTTTTGGGGCGGCTCTGACCTCGGCCCCCCGCAGGTACTGCAGGATGAAGAACCAGAGCTGGGCGGGGGTGTCCAGCAGCAGGAACTGGAACCCGGCCGAGGTGATGCAGGGGGGCTCCCCCCCCTCGCTGGGGACCCCCAAATTTGGGGGGGGGGGTCAGGGGAACCTGTCCCTCCCCAAATTGGGGACGGCCCCAAAATCTGAACCCCAAATCCCTCCCAGATTTCCCTAAATTCCCCCCCTGGACCCCCAAAATCCTCCCCCTGGACTCCCCAAATTCCCCCCAGGACCCCCAAAATCCCCTCGGGATCCCCCCCCCAAACCCCCCCTTTACACCCCCAAAACCTCCCCAAAACCCTCCCAAATTATCCCTACGACCCCCCCAGAACCCCCTAAACCTCCCCAGGACCCCCAAATCTCCCAAATTTCATCAAAATCCCCCCAAATCCTCCCCAAAATCTCTTCACGAGCCCGGCCTGCACCAGCAGCTGTGCCGGGTCCCAAAATCCCCTCAAAATCCCCTCAAAAAAACCCCAAATTGTCCTCAATTATCCCCAGCACCGCCTAAACCTCCCCAGGCCCTCCTAAACCCCCCAAAATCCCCCCAAATCCCCCCAAAATCCCCCCCAAACCTCTTCATCAGCCCGGCCTGCACCAGCAGCTGCGCCAGGTCCTGGCTGACGGCCGCGCTCGGCGACCCCACCATGAAATGCAAAACCACCTGAAGAAAAGGGGGGTTCAGCACCCCAAAACCCCCCAAAACCCCCCAAAACCCCCCCAAAACCCCCCAGCTCTCACCTCCCAGCGCTCCTCAGCGTATTTATCCAGAGCAGACACGTCCCGGGCGTGTCTGTCCGGGCCTAGCGGGGCCGTGTCGTCCGACCAGGCCTTGCCCCTGTGGGGACCCCAAAATCGGAGCTTCTGAGGGGGTCGGGACCCCAAAAAACCCCCAAAACCACCCCACAAAACCCCCCTGACCCATAAAGTCCAAAAAATGGGCTGAAATCCCCTCATGAATTTTGGTTTTTTCTGAGGATGGATCCCAAACTCCCAGCCGGGCCTTGCCCCAAAATCGGAGCCTCTGAGGGGGTCGGGACCCCAAAAAACCCCAAAACGGCCCCAAAACCCCCCAGACCCATAAAGTTTTCTCTCGTTTCCTCCCCATTTCCTCCTAAAATTTCTCTCAATTTTTCCTCACCCTTCCCTCCCACTTTTTTTCCATTTCCCCCCTCTTTTTCCCCATTTCCCCCCGTATTTCCCCCCACTTTTTCCCCATTTTTCCCCCTCATTTTTCCCCCATATTTCCCCATATTCCTCCCCCATTCCCCCCATATTTGCCCATATTTCCCCCCCCACATTTCCCCCCCACATTTCCCCCACTTTTTTCCATATTTCCCCCCCATATTCCCCCCATATTTTCCCATGTTACCCCCATTTCCCCCCCCATTTTTCCCCCCATTTCCCCCCATATTTTCCCACATTTCCCACCATTATTTCCCCCCATTTTTCCCCACATTCCCCCCCATTTTCCCCCATTTCCCTCCCATTTTCCCCCACTTTTTTTCCACATTTCCCCCCACATTTCCCACTTTTTTTCCACATTTCCCCCCCATTTTTCCCCCCGTGTCCCTCACCCCCCCAGCAGGGCCACGCGCAGGTTCTGGCGGAAGTTGGGGTGCAGGGCCACCCCCGGGAGCCCCCCCGGCAGGGTGTGGGGGTGCCACAGCCGCAGCTCCAGCAGCACCTCCTGGCTCTGCTGCTGCTCCCTGCGCCAAAAACGGCACAAGATACCCCAAAAACGGCACAAAATAGCACAAAACGGCACAAAATACCCCAAACAGCCCCAAAAACAGCACAAAATAGCACAAAAACGGCACAAAATAGCACAAAAACGGCACAAAATACCCCAAACAGCCCCAAAACCAGCAAAGCCAGCACAAAATAGCACAAAAAATGGCACAAAACAGCACAAAAATGGCACAAAATGGCACAAAATACCCCAAAAACAGCACAAAACACCCCCAAAACGGCACAAAATACCCCAAAACCAGCCCAAAACAGCCAAACTCCCCCAGGGCCCCCAAAAACCCCCTCCCAGGGACTCCCCCCCCCCACCCAAAAGCCCCCAGCCCCATTTCTTGACCCAGAAACTCCCCCCCCACAAAACCCCAACATTTTTCCCTCAGGATGCCCCAAACCCCCCCCAGATCCACCCCAACCCCCCCCAGGACCCCCAGAGGAGCCCCCCAGGCCCCCCCCCTGCAGCCCCAGCCCCATTTGCTGGGCTCCTTCTTGACCCAGAAAACTCCCCCCCAAACCCCAAATTGTCCTCTCAGCCCCCCCCCCAAACCCCCTCAAAACCCCCCCAAATCCACCCCAGGACCCCCGGGGAGCCCCCAGAGCCCTCCCATCCCCCTCACAGCCCCCAGCCCCATTTCTTGACCCAGAAACTCCCCCCCAAACCCCAAATTCTCCTCTCAGGCCCCCCCCAACCCCTCAACCCCCCCCCAAATCCACCCCAGAGCCCCCCAAAGCCCCCCAGGGACCCCCAGAGCCCCCCAGGCCCCCCCCGCAGCCCCCAGCCCCACCTGCTGTGCTCCTTCTTGACCCAGAGCCCCACGGCCGCCTGGGGCAGGGGCTGCTCCAGGAACAGCATCCGCAGCACCGCGGCCTGCGCCAGCCCCGGCAGCTCCCTGCACGGCGGGGGATTGGGGGGATTGGGGGAGATTTGGGGGTTATTCGGGGGGTTTGGGGGGTTATTTGGGGTTATCTGGGGTTTATTTGGGCTTATTTGGGGTTATTTTAGATTTATTCGGGGTTTATTTGGGGTTATTCGGGGTAATCTGGGGTTATTTTGGGGTTATTTTGGGGATATTTTGCTCTGCTCTCACCTGAACACAGCCAGCAGGTGGCGGGGTTATTTTGGGGTTATTTTGGGTTGTTTTGGGGTTATTTTGGGGTTGTTTTGCTCTGCTCTCACCTGAACACGGCCAGGCAAGGTGGCGGGGTTATTTTGGGTTATTTTGGGGTTATTTCAGGGTTATTTTGGGGATATTTTTGGGTTGTTTTGCTCTGCTCTCACCTGAAGACAGCCAGGCAGGTGGCGGGGTGCCCGTAGAGCCGGTCCAGCGTGGGGGGGCTGAGCCCCCGCAGGAATTCCTGCAGGTTCTTGCACTGCAGCTGCACCCGCGGGGCCCCGGCCGCCTCCATCCCCGGGGCACCTGGGCACACCTGGGCACACCTGTGGCACACTGGGTCACCTTTATATAGCGTCTGTATGGTATCAGTACTGCACCTGGGCACACCTGGGCACACCTGGGTCACCTTTGTATGGCGTCTGTATAGCACCGCTACTGCACATGGGCACACCTGGGCCACCTCTACATAGCATCTGTATAACACCAGTACTGCACCTGGGCACACCTGGGCACACCTGTATCACACCTATATAGCATCTGTGTAACACCTGTACTGCACCTGGGCACACCTGGGCACACCTGTATCACCCCATATAACATCTATGTAATACCTGTACTGCACCTGGGCACACCTGGGGGCAATCGCCCCCATTCCCCAATTGCCCCCCCCAGCCCCCGATTGTCCCCCAAATCCCCCAAATTAACCCCAACCCACCAATGAACCCCAATTACCCCCAAACCCCAATTTCACCCCCGCCCTCTCCTCGGCCCCGCTCCCCCCCACCGCCCCCCAGTGCCCCCCGCCCCAAAATCCCCAATTTCGCCCCGAAATCCGCGATTTCCGCCCCAAAATCCGCGATTTTCACCCCACCACGCACCGACCCCCCGAACTCACCCCCACGCCGCGGCGCAGGCCACGCCCCTTCCCGCTCAAGCCCCGCCCATGGAGGGCTTAGTCCCCCGCCCTTTTCCCCGGTCACGTGGGGCGGATATTCCCGCCCTTTTCGGTCACGAGACGCTGTTCCCGCCCTTTCCCCGGTCACGTGGGGCGGTGCCGCCCCCCCAAGATGGCGGCGCCCTCCCTCAGGCGCGGTGCCCTCGGTGCCCCCCGGGTTTTGGGGTTCCCGGGCGGGGCCCGGGCCGGGCTCGGGCCCGGAGCAGCGGGACCCCCCCGGGGGAGCCGCCCCCGGCCGGGGGGAGCCCCGGGAGCCCGGCCTGGGACCGGCCCGAGCGCGCGCGGCTTGCACGGCCGCCAGCAGCGGGAGCGGCGGCAGCGCCTGAGGAGGGAGCGCGCGGAGGAGCGGCGGCGGGGCAGGTGGGGGGACTGGGGGGGACTGGGAGGGACTGGGATGGACTGGGAGGGATCTGGGAGGGAACTGGGAGGAACTGGGATGGACTGGGGGGGACTGGGATGGAACTGGGAGGGACTGGAGGGACTGGGAGGGAACTGGGAGGGACTGGGATGGACTGGGAGGGAACTGGGAGGGACTGGGATGGACTGGGGGGGATCTGGGAGGGACTGGGAGGGAACTGGGAGGAACTGGGATGGACTGGGATGGAACTGGAGGGACTGGGAGGGACTGGGAGGGAACTGGGAGGGACTGGGAGGAAACTGGGATGGACTGGGAGGGACTGGGATGGACTGGGGGGGATCTGGGAGGGACTGGGAGGGAACTGGGAGGGAACTGGGATGGAACTGGGAGGGACTGGGAGGGACTGGGAGGGAACTGGGATGGACTGGAGGGCAGTGGGAGAGGGACTGAGGGGGACTGGGAGGGACTGGGAAACACTGGGATGGGGTTTTGGTGTGGAGAGCACTGGTTTGTACTGGTGTGGGTTGGTCTGTAGTGGCTTTTACTGGTCAGTAGTGACCCACACTGGTCCATACTGGCCCACACTGGCCCACACTGATCCATACTGGTCCATACTGGTCCCTCCTGTCCCCAGGAGCCCCGAGCTCTCCCCATGGGCTGGAGCCCCAAGGCTGAGGTGGAATATCGGCACCCGCTGGAGCCCGGCGGCAAAAAGGGTACGGGGGGGGGGTCCCGGGGGGTCCCCAGAGTGTCCCAGGGGGGGGATCAATGGCCCTGCCACCCCCCCCAGAGGTGACATTTGGGGACAGGGCCACAGCAGTGCCACTGCCGTGCCCGTTTGGGGGGGTTTGGGGGGATTTAGGGGTGGATTTGGGGGGGAATTTTTGGGATTTTCGGTGGATTTGGGTGGATTTAGGGGAATTTGGGGGGTTTTTTGGGGTGGAATTTGGGGGGGATCTTTGGGGTTGTGGCCCTGCCACCCCCCCTGAGGTGACACCTGGGGACCTTTGGGGACACAGCCACGGCGGTGCCGCTGCCCCCCCCAGTACAGCCCCCGGTACGTGGAGGCCGCCTGGTACCAGTGGTGGGAGAGGGAGGGGTCTTCAGCCCCCCCGAGCAGGTGAGGGGGGAAAAAACACACCTGGGGGGGGGGGGGGAAACACCTGGGGGGGGGAAAAAAACACACCTGGGGGGGGGGAAAAAACACACCTGGGGGGGTGAAACACACCTGGGGGGGGTGAAAAAATACACCTGGGGGGCGGGAAATACACCTGGGGGGGTGAAAAAACACACCTGGGGGGGGGGAAACACACCTGGGGGGGGAAAAACACACCTGGGGGGGGGGGAAACACACCTGGGGGGGGGGAACATACCTGGGAGGGTAAAAAACACACCTGGGGGGGGGGAAACACACCTGGGGGGGGGAAGAAAATACACCTGGGGGGGGGGTGAAATACACACCTGGGGGGGGTTCCAAACACACCTGGGGACCCCCCAAACCTCACCTGGGGGGCTCAGGCCCCCCTCCCCAAGCCCCCCCCTGTCCCCCCCAGGCAGCCGGGGGGGCCCCGGTGCTGAGCCTGGTGCTGCCCCCCCCCAACGTCACCGGCTCCCTGCACCTGGGCCACGCCCCTGACCGTGACCCTGCAGGACATCCTGGTCCGATGGTCAGCGGGGATAGGGGGGCTTGGGGGGGATTTGGGGGGTTTGGTGGATTTTGGGGGGCTTGGGGAGGGTTTGAAGGGGATTTGGGGGATGTGAGGGGGGATTTGGGGAGGGTTTGGGGGGGTTTGGGGATTTTGGGGGGCGTGAAGGGGATCGAGGGGGGAATTTGGGGGAGTTTTTGGGGAGTCCAGGGTTTTTGGGGGGGGGTTGGGGAGGGTCTGGAGGGGTTTGGGGGGGATTTGAGGGGGTTTTGGGGGTTTTTTTGGGGGGAATTTGGGGAGGTTTGGATGGTTGGGAAGGTTTCAGGTGCGTTTGGAGGGCTCGGGGTCATTTTAGGAACGTTTTGGGGAGCGTTTGGGGTTATTTTGGGGTTTTGTGGTTGTTTTGGGGTTGGTTTGGGTGTATTTGGGGTCATTTTGGGGTTATTTTGGGGTCATTTGGGGTTATTTGGGGCTATTTTGGGCTGTTTTGGGGTCTGCAGGCGCAGGATGCAGGGCTGGGACGTCCTGTGGGTGCCGGGCACCGACCACGCCGGCATCGCCACCCAGGTGTGTCCCCCAATGTCCCCAGTGGTGTCCCCAGTGATGTCCCCAATGTCCCCAAATGTGTCCCCAACGTCCCCAATCTCCCCAGTGATGTCCCCAATGTCCCCAATGCTGTCCCCAATGTCCCCAATGTGTCCCCAATGGTGTCCCCTGCTGTCCCCAGGCCGTGGTGGAGCGCTGGCTGTGGCAGCACTGGGGGTTTTCCCCGATGTCCCAATGATGTCCCCAATGTCCCCAATGTCCCCAATGGTGTCCCCTGCTGTCCCCAGGCCGTGGTGGAGCGCTGGCTGTGGCAGCACCGGCGGCAGCGCCGGCAGGACCTGGGCCGGGCCGAGTTCCTGCGGGAGGTTTGGAGCTGGAAGGAGCGGTGAGGGCACCTTGGGGACCCCCCTGGGGACCCCCCTGGGAGGGCCAGCAGGCCGGTGTCCCCGGTGTCACCGCGCTGTCCCCGCAGGCACGGGGACGAGATCCTGCAGCAGCTGCGGGCGCTGGGGGGGCCTCGCTGGACTGGAGCCGCTGCCGCTTCACCATGGACCCCGTCAGTGCCCCCGGACTGTCCCCAGACTGTCCCCAGACTGTCCCCAGTGTGTCCCCAAACCGTCCCCAGTGTGTCCCCGCTGTCCCCTGCGTATTCTAGTCCCCACCTGTTTCCAGCCTGTTCTCATGTGTCCCCACAGTCCCCGATGTCCCCAATGTCCTCTTTCTCCTCTCTTTTCTCTGTGTTCCCTCTGTCCCTGTTGTCCCCGCTGTCCCCTGCCTGTCCCTTGCCTGTCCCCTGAGTGTCCTTGTTGTCCCCAGACTGTCCCCTGAGTGTCCCCTGCCTGTCCTCTGCCTGTCCCTGGCTGTCCCTGCCTGTCCCCTGACTGTCCCCTGGCTGTCCCTGTCCCTGGCTGTCCCCTGACTGTCCCCTGTCCCCTGCCTGTCCTGGCTGTCCCTGGCTGTCCCCAGAGTGTCCCCTGTCCCCTGCCTGTCCCCTGGCTGTCCCCTGCCTGTCCCCTGCCTGTCCCTGTCCCTGGCTGTCCCCTGTCCCCTGCCTGTCCCCTGACTGTCCCTGCCTGTCCCTGGCTGTCCCCAGAGTGTCCCCTGTCCCCGCAGGCCTTCTCCGGGGCGGTGGCCGAGGCCTTTGTGCGCCTGTTCCGGGCGGGGCTGATCCGGCGGCAGCAGCGCTCGGTCACCTGGAGCTGCGCCCTGCGCTCCGCCCTGGCCGACATCGAGGTGACACCGCTGTCCCCAAGGGGGTCCCCAGGGGTTCCCAGGGGGTCCCTGAGCATCCCCAGGGGGTCCCCAGTGTCCCCAGGGTGTCCCCAAGGGTCCCAAGGGTGTCCCCAGGGTGTCCCCAGGGTCCCCGAGCCGCCCTGTCCCCGCAGGGTGGAGCCCCGGGTGCTGACGGGCCCCACGGAGCTGAACGTCCCCAACTGTCCCCACCCCGTCACCTTCGGCCTCCTCGTCACCTTCGCTTACCCCGTGGAGGGGGACGACGGTGGGTGGCACTGGGGTGGCACTGGGGACAGCCAGGGTGGCACTGGGGACACCGGGGTGGCACTGGGGACAGCCAGGGTGGTACTGGGGACAGCTAGGGTGGCATTGGGGACACCAGGGGTGGCACTGGGGACAGCCAGGGTGGCATTGGGGACACTGGGGTGGCACTGGGGACACTGGGGTGGCACTGGGGACAGCCAGGGTGGCATTGGGGACACCAGGGGTGGCACCTGGGGGTGGCTTTGGGGACAGGCAGTCCTGGGTTTGTGATGTGTCCTTGGGTGTCACCCGAGTGTTCCCAATCTGTCTCCACGGTGTCCCCAATGTCCCCAACGTGTCCCCACTGTCCCCAGAGCTGGAGGTCCCCGTGGCCACCACCCGCCTGAGACCATTTTTGGGGACGTGGCCGTGGCCGTGCACCCGCAGGACCCACGGTACCTGGTGAGGGGTGGGGCTTCACCTGGAGGGGCGGGGCCTCAGCAGGTAGAACCTCGGGGGGGGGGGGGGTTGGGGGGGGTTGGGCCTTGGCCACCCCCAAATTTATTGAGGGGGTGGGCGTGGCTGGCGGGTGTGGGAGGGGCGTGGCTTCCCTGCAGGGCAGCCATTGGCTGGCTGGGTTCAGCCCCTCCCCTTTTCTCAGCACCCACATTGGGGTAAAAAGGCGGGGCTTGGGGTAAAGGGGGCGGAGCCTCAGTGCTGGGGGGCGGGGCTTTGCAGCTTTAAATGGCTCTGGGGCGTGGCCAAGGCCTGAGGGCGGGGCTTAACCAGAGGCTCTTAAAGGGCCAGCGTGTCTTGGGGGTGTAGCTCGGGGAGGGGGCGTGTCCCGGTCTGACCCCGCCCCCTCAGCACCTGCAGGGCCGGCGGGTGCGGCACCCGTTCAGCGGGGCCCTGCTGCCCGTGGTGGGAGACCCCAGCGTGCAGCCCCAGCTGGGCACCGGTGAGGGACTGGGGGGGGACTGGGAGGGACTGGGGGGGACTGGGAGGGACTGGGAGGGACCTGGGGGGGACTGGGAGGGACTGGGGGGGACTGGGAGGGAACTGGGAGGGGACTGGGGGGGGACTGGGAGGGGACTGGGAGGGACTGGGGGGGACTGGGATGGACTGGGGGGGGACTTGGGGGGGGACTGGGAGGGACTGGGGGGGACTGGGAGGGGACTGGGAGGGACTGGGGGGGACTGGGGGGGACTGGGAGGGGAACAAGGAGTGGCAGTAGGTGACAATAGGTGATAATAGATGACAATAAGTGGTCCAGGTGTGCCCCAGGTGTGCCTCAGGTGTGTTCAGGTGTGACCCAGGTGTGACAGGTGTGTCCCCACCCCCAGGAGCGGTGAAGGTGACCCTGGGGCACAGCCCCCAGAACCAATAGATGACAATAGGTGACAGTAAATGACCGTAGGGGTGTCCCAGGTGTGCCCAGGTGTGCCCCAGGTGTGACAGGTGTGTCTGTGCCCCCAGGGGCGGTGAAGGTGACCCCGGGGCACAGCCCCCAGAACCAATAGATGACAATAGGTGACAGTAAATGACCGTAGGTGTGTCCCAGGTGTGCCCCAGGTGTGCCCCAGGTGTGACAGGTGTGTCCCCACCCCCAGGGGCGGTGAAGGTGACCCCGGGGCACAGCCCCCAGGACCTGGCGCTGGCCCGGGCGCACGGGCTGCCGCTGCTCTCGGTCATCGCCGACGATGGCACCTTGTGTCCCCCGGGGGGGGGCTGGCTGCAGGTACGGCCACGCCAGGTGACCACAGGTGACCCCAAACGTGGCCCCAAAAACTGGGCTGGGGACACAGCCTGGGCTGTGTCGCCAATGTCCCCAATGTCCCCTCGATGTCCCCCCAATGTCCTCAATGTCCCCTCAATGTCCCCAATGCCCCTTCTGTCCCCATGTCCCCAACGTCCTCCCAATGTCCCCAAATGTCCCCAATGCCCCTCAATGTCCCCAATGCCCCCAATGTCCCCAATATCCCCCGAATGTCCCCACTGTCCCCGCTGTCCCCAGGGTGTCCCCCGGTTCGAGGCCCGGGCCCGGGTGGTGGCAGCGCTGGCCCAGCGGGGGCTGCTCCGGGGGGTCCAGACCACGCCATGACCCTGCCCCTCTGCAGGTGAGCCCAGGTGTGCCCAGGTGTGAGCCCAGGTGTCCCCAATGTCCCCTCAATGTCCCCTCAACGTCCCCTCCGTGTCCCAGCAGCCGCTCTGGTGACGTCGTGGAGTTCCTGCTGAAGCGCCAGTGGTTCCTGAGCTGCGGGGAGATGGCCCGGGAGGCGCTGCAGGTAACACACCTGGGCACACCTGGGGGACACCTGGGGGACACCTGGGCACACCTGGGGACACCTGGGGGACACCTGGGCACACCTGGGGGACTTCTGGGGGACACCTGGGGACACCTGGGGACACCTGGGGGATAGCTGGGGACACCTGGGCACACCTGGGGGACACCTGGGGACACCTGGGCACACCTGGGGGATAGCTGGGGACACCTGGGCACACCTGGGGGACACCTGGGGACACCTGGGCACACCTGGGGGATAGCTGGGGACACCTGGGGACACCTGGGGGACACCTGGGCACACCTGGAGACACCTGGGGGACACCTGGGGACACCTGGGGCCAGCTGTGGACACATGGGCACACCTGGGGGACAGCTGGAGGACACCTGGGGACAGCTGGGGGACACCTGGGGACAGCTGGGGGACACCTGGGGCACACCTGGGGGACAGCTGGGACACACCTGGCGTACCTGGGTCACCCTGCAGGTGACACTGAAGGCACGGGGGGGGTGACACACACACCTGAGGGGCCACCTGGGTGCCCCAAAGGTGGGATTTTGGGGAGGGGGCGTTGGGGAGGTTTCAGGGGCTGTCGCCCTCACCTGGGCACACCTGAGGGGCTCACCTGTGCCCAGGCGGTGACGTCGGGGAGGCTCCGCCTGGTGCCCGAATTCCACGAGAAAAACTGGAAAACCTGGATGGAGACACGTGGGGTGAGGGGCGGGGCTGGGGGCGGGGCTGGGAGGGGGCGGGGCTGCAGAGGGGCTGGGCTCTCATGTATTGGGGTGGGGTCTCCAGTGTTAAGGGTGAGCTCAGGTATGTGGGGTGTGGCTCTCAGGTGTGGGGGGCGTGGCTCTCAGGTATTGGGGCGTGGCTCTCAGGTGTGTAGGGTGTGGCTCTCAGGTACAGGGTGTGGCTCCAGGTGTGGGAGGCATGGCTCTCAGGTATTGGGGCATGTCAGGTGTGGGGGGCGTGGGTCTCAGGTGTTGAGGGCGTGGCTCTCAGGTGTGTGGCACCTCCCCCCCCCCTCCATTCCCTGGCTGCCCCGCCCATCCCACCTGTCCCCACCTGTCCCCTCCCCCCGCAGGGACTGGTGCCTGTCCCGGCAGCTCTGGTGGGGCCACCAGGTGCCGGCCTACCAGGTGAGGGGCGTGGCCGTGCCCAGGTGTGCCCAGGTGAGAGAGGAGGAGGAGGAGGGGCCGTGGTTCGTGGGGCGCAGCGAGGCCGAGGCGCGGGCGGCGGCCGCCGGGGCCCTGGGCTGCCCCCCCGAGCAGCTGCACCTGCAGCAAGGTGAGCGGGGCGGGGCCGGGGGCGGGGCCGGGGGGCGGGGCCCGGGGGGGGTTAAAGGTGGCGCTCTGGGGGTCCCGTGATGGCGTTTTGGGGTCCCCGGGTGACAGTTTTGTGTCCCCAATTCCATTTTTGGGGCCCCCAGGTGACATTCCCGTGTCCCCAGCCCCGTTTTGGGGTCCC